>JAEUWJ010000327.1:0-52769 GCA_018524395.1 Podaxis carcinomalis
TGCATACTTCCCACACTCAGTGGGATCTCATGTACACACAGAATCGTCATTGACGATCTTCTGTGCACCACCCCATTTATTCCCACACTCCCCTGCACACACAGAATCATCGCTGATGAGTCTTTGTGTAGCACTCAATTTTTTCCCACGCTCACCATGCACAGCAGAATCGTCGTCGACATTCTTTTGTGCATATTCCCATGGTGTCCCTATGCATAATGTAGTCAAAAATGACTGTATTCATTCATGTATCCCTACTACAATCCAAGTAAAATAAAATAAAAAAAGTACACATATGATGGGTCCCTATCCATCCCCTTCTGCATACCAACATAACAACAACACAACAAACAACACAACAACACAACAACACATCCAGCAATATATCCAGTACACCCCTAGCATCCCTACTCAGTCTCATCCCTAGTTTTAAAAACCCTACTATAATCCCTAGTAGTCTCCTGATAACCCCCCTGGATCTTTACAGTAAAGGCCCGATCGGGGCCGTCGCCGTCAAGAAGGCAATTAATCGAGATGGTCTCTGCCATGGTTGGGAAAGGCAAGAAGGAAACACCGCCTTTGCTCACGATCACTAGGTTTGGCGGTGTGGGAATCGCATCAAAACCACGGGGACCAGAGCATGGCGTTTCTTTGCCAAACAGGGGCGACCATTGTATACAGTCCAAGTCAACACACCCTATTGATGCACTTGACACCATATTCACATCCAGAGCACACGGATTTCAAAGTTGTAACATGCAATAAAAATAGATACATGCTATAAAAACACGGGCGGATTGATAGTTCGTGTCCCAAAGGTTGAGCAAGAAAAAGCAACCGACTATACGAAACGTCATAGAAAGAACTTGGGAAAAATAGTAACGAGTGCCATGCACGAACTGCCAAGCAAAGAAGAGGCAGATGCAAAGAGTGCGCAGAAGGAAGAAGCAAGAGAGAGAGAAAAAATGTTCAGATCTGTGTGTGCTGTGATATAAGAACGGAACGATAAGCAAGGAGAAAACGAGACATGATCAAGGGTATGCTGTGCGATGGTAACAAGTGTGAGGGGTCGGGGGTGCAAAGTGGTGATTAAAGACGGTTCTAGATATGTACGGTTCTAGATATGATTTTGAAACCAGGTCATGAGCGATTGTGACGTTCAAGGGGAGGGTAAGGTGCCAATGTTGCAGGAGTCATAGGTATAGGGCCAACGGCCGTCGGTGGTGGCAGAATACCAGGGTCGGGCAAGATTTCCCGTTGTCCAAGTACCAGGCCACTTTCGATTGGTTTAGCGAGATATGGGGTGGGGCGAAAAAAAAAATACACGTACTTAGTCGTGCGTATTCTTATCCGGGCTGGGAAAGACAACGGCGACTTCGATATAATCGGTGGTGAAACAAAACTTGTTCCAGGGCTGTAGCATGCCACTTCGGTACTCGAGCCCATGGTTGTCGGCAGTGGTAAAAGGGGCGGTAGAATCTGGGGGGACCGAGTGAGACACGAGGGATACGAGGGTGAGAGAGACGTACTAGGGGTGGCACCAGGCTGGAGGGTTGTGACGGAATCCATGGTGATGACAAGGGCGCCGTCGCGAGTGGTGGCCTGGGATGGGTCATACCATTCGATATCGCCAGTGACACCATACTGAAGTCAACTACCTCCCAAAAAGGGTCGTCGCCAGGACAGAAAGTTCTCCCATCTTTGTTGAGATCGTCAGAAAAGACGAGTTCGTACTCGTGACCGTCGAAGGATATGTGCTTTCTGCAGGGGTATCGCTATCTACAAGTTCTGGCATCTGGAAAAGGGCGGGTGCTTGGCCTAGGAGAAATGAGCGAGAATCGGGGGGTGAGTGAACAAGTGTCTCATACCTGTACTGTTAATGCGTATATTCCCTTGGATGCGAGAGTTCTTTGCACATGTGCGATAAGAGGTCGTGACGGGGTAGAAGATAAAAAGAGTGAGGAGGGCGAGGATGAGAAAGGGAAGGATGCTGATGTTGAGGATGTCTCTCCAAGGAAAAGCACCCTTGTCGCCCTTGAAACCGCCCTTTTTGGAGGGATGTGGAGGTCCTCGTGATCAGGAGTGTTCATCTCATCCTGGGAAGGGTCGGTATGGATAGGCGACGAGACCACACTGTGAGCCGGGATGCCAGAGGGGTACTGGGAGTCGGAGGAAAAGGAGATGGTGGAGTCTCCCGAGGTGGAGATGAGGGAATCGTCGTTTGAGTGAAACTTTGGTGGGACGAGGAGGCTGTCTCGGTCGCTGCCATTGGGAGAATTGGAAGCGAAGAAAGCCATGGAAGGGCGGTCGCGGTCATCCACAAGACGGTAGAGAATCATCGAGCCTCTATTGCCGATGCCTGGGGCATAGACGACTCGGTGTGTGTAGGAGAGAGCCCGGGGCAGAGTCATTTTAGGCTATGAACTTGGAGAGAAGGTTTGAAGAGCGAGAGGCTGGCCGGGGGGAGAGGGAGCGGGCATAAGGATTGGCTGCATGCTGTGGGGATGCAGGATTGAGAGGCGAGATAAAGGAGGCGGAGGAAAAGGAGCGGACAGCTGCTCGTGACTGGTGGTGGTTGAGGATGCGCTGTCACTGGTGACTGTACGTTTCGCGGAGGTGAAATCCTCGTATTGATTGGGCTGGGGTTTGGCGCCACCACCGCCCCATTCGTACTTCTGCCCCTGTTTCTGTGACGTATGGTTCGACACCATTCTGCTCATTGATGCCCTCGTAGCCTGCCACACCATACCGGGATCCTCAGAATTCCTTGATGGTCACGACGCTTCCCAGCAGCTCAGCCGCAACCGCTGGAGGCTCGCAAGTCAATGAAAAACTTGCAGAGACTAGACCGACACATCCTCCAAACTCGACGTCACTCATCATTACCATCGTCGACTTCTACAAGAAGTAACTTCTTTCAGTTTTGTCTGCCCAGCAGCTTGGAATGGATGCCTAAGAACTGGGCCTAATAGTGTTCATCATACCAAAGGTGGAGCGTCTCATGGGACAGGTCTTTGCCTTTTATCTTTTCTTTCTGACTTGCTAAGCACGCTGTTTCCAGGCTAGTTTTCTTATTCTTATCGGAAAGAGCAACTGAAATGGTCATGATTCAATCGCTAAGGCTTCGTCTTAGCTGCCTTCCTATCCGCGACCCATTCATGGCTGCTGCGAACGCGAATTCCTGATCCTTCTGTTCGTTATTATTGCGTGGGTGTATGTTTCGTAATTGCTCTCTACTCCCTAACAACTACTCACCGGATCACCTGGCGTGGGTGGGCATGCCTTGGAATTTTTCTAGCCCCCCCTCACCGACGCACAAATAAGCCTATGATCGTGCTAATCCACGAGCATAATGCAATCAGATGAACTCATTGAACTGGAAGTTGAAAGGGATCGATTGCGGCTATGGACACCAGTTAAGAGATTGCTGCATTGGAACAAATACAACATTTCTGAAACCGTGGAAAACGATGAGGACGATGATCCAGGTAAGTCTATATCGTGCCTGCGAACACGCTTATTCCATGCTCATTCCGTGCCTCACTCTTTTCTTTCTCCTTGCAATCAAGAACGCATTGGGCAGTGCAACATTTCGGCACAAATTCAGGGTGCGACCAAGCCACGAGCGGCAATAGCGGTTTGACTATGGTTACGATCCATATCAAACCTCAAACATGCAAGGCGGCTGGGAAGGACAAACGCGAGTAGTGTCTTGCTCTCTGTGTCTACGTATTCTTGATACAGTTTAAAGTGCACTCCGTACCCCCCATCGTCGCATCTTCCCTGTTGCAAACTTGAAACCTGTGTTGTAAGGCGGGCTATTCTTAGATATATTAACAGTAGGCCTCCAGCTGACACGGGTCGAGTCGGACCTTGACCTCATTTTGCCTCGTTTTCGATTCTATGCCACTTAGCCGGTGTTCTATGCTACCAAATCTGTCACAGAACCTGTTCAACACGTAACCATACTTCGGTAATGAATGAGTCTTACCGACCCCTTCTCCTATTTTCTGAACCCGAGATGTTTTGACGTTATAATACCCCCTGCATGAGGACGCGTCGCATGGTCCAGTCACCCTAACCTGCTTGTGGATAGATTTCCTATCAGACGGAGTTCCTCGGCTTCTGGCTACAAGAGATGCTGCGCTCTTCCATACAGTCTGTTCGTAATCGCCTTCATTGTGTGGTGGTAGAAGTGTTCATCTGAAACACTCGTCGTCAACATTTCGTCATGTACATGATCCTTGTCCTACGCGTTTATCACTCTTGCTCCAAGTCTAATCCATAATCAGGTTGCAAACACAAGCTAAATTCTGGAGAATGACTTCCAAGAAAGCTACCGAAGGGGCCAGAAGACCCGTTTAGGAACGATGCTGTGGTCCCGGTGATTATTGTCAGCCTTGGCAAAGCAATGCTGCGCAGCTCCAGCTTCTAGTTTTCAGAATAAATAGGCTCAGAATCTTTCATAAAGACTCAACAACGACCTCGGTTTCGATAACGAAGTAGCCAGACCCTTTATTCACCGTAACATGAAGTTCTCTCTTGCCATCGTTCTCGCTCTCGCCTCTGTTGCCTACAGCTTGCCCAAGGAGGAGGCTCAACTTGACGCTGCTACCTCCCTTGCCCAAAGTGCTGCCAATGCCTGCGGTGCTGCAGGCAGCTGCCATGGCACTGGTGGGGGCGATCTTTGCAACGACCGTTGCGAGCACTGCACAGACAGCCATGGGACGCCTTACACTCGCGGAGAATGCTGTGGCCCGTGAGTGTCAACTGTACTTGCGTTGGAATATTCAGTGTGGTTGATTCGTTTCGTTTCAGGTTGTGGCAAGCTTGCTGCTGTTACTACTAAACTAAACTTCGCCCTCGCCTGTTTGAAGACCATCGAAGGTAAGGTTTCTGACATGTCTGTATTCAGGGCTTGTAATAGGGACTGATTCCACTTCTCCAGGCTATTCCATGTTCTCTACGCGTATTCTTGATTTTTCTCCTATGAATGATGTCTCGAACTTGTTTTAATACTCTCAGATTCTGTAAATCAATCGAAATGTGATAAATGTGATTGTGTGTTATTGCATCATCAGGTTGTGACCGTGGGAAGGATAGGTATATTTATTTACACCGCCAGTAACAAGTCTCCACAACTGCTTCCTACTTCAGACCCGACAGCAATGTCGACCGCTACCCCGCCGTCACTACCGGCAGCGGACGCGTCTCCTTTGGAGACGATGCTGCAATCCATTCTGCTCATTCTTTTCTCAGAAATTGGTGACAAGACTTTCCTGATTTCTGCCCTGCTTGCGATGCGTCATCCCCGTCTACTCGTCTTTTCAGGCGCTTTGGCCTCTCTTCTCCTGATGTCTGCCCTTTCCGCATCATTAGGCCATATACTTCCATCCCTTATACCTCGTACATGGACTCAACTTGCGGCAGCAGTCTTGTTTCTGATTTTTGGGCTCAAGATGGCTGCAGAGGCCCGGAAGATGACAGGAGATGCAGGGAATGAAAAGATGCGCGAGGAACTGAAAGAGGCAGAAGAGGAGATTGCTGAGGACGACGGTGAAGAGGTGCCCATGGAAGTTCTTGAAGAGGGAAGGGGGGAGGAATTGCCATCGCCCTTATCCAAGTCGCAGAAAAAGTCCAGTTGGTTCGAAGGAGCCAGGAACTTCTCAAGCCTGATATTTGGACCTGTGTTCGTTCAGGCTTTCGTTCTAACTTTCCTCGGCGAATGGGGAGACCGCAGTCAAATCGCAACCATTGCACTCGGCGCCGCTCATGTTTGTCCGCGTTATCATTCCATTGCGAAAGTCTTTCTCACTCTCATCCGGCTCAGAACGTATATCTTGTCACCCTCGGTACTATCCTAGGCCACTCATTCTGCACCGCTTTGGCTGTTATTGGTGGTCGTTACATCTCGACCAAAATCTCCGTTAAACATGGTACGTAATTTACTCATCACCCTTACAATATCTTATTCACCCGCATATCCTCTCCAGTTACCTGGGGTGGCGCTATCTTGTTCCTCATCTTTAGCGTGCTGTACTTTTACGAAGCATGCATTGAGTGGGGGAACGTCGAAGTCCCATTCACTCTCGATGTGAATAACACGCCGTGAGACGATGAATATCGCGCCGATGCGCCAGAAGGTTTTTCATTGTATGGCGCTTATCACGCCATGGCCGCGATGCATCCCGAATGTACCCTTCGCGCCCATTCCCGCACATGATTGTGTCCAGGGTACGACACCCCGCGTAAAGTCCTTAAACGCTCTTTTCAGGAACTGTTATCCCCCGTGTTAATATTGATTATTTATTTACCGTATGCTTCGTAGTCAGTAGAGGCTGTGAAGTCATGTTATCGTTGTTCGCTATGTGTATATTTATCATAGACAAGCAAGATCGAGCCTTGCAAAGAATGGGAGGATTTGGTGCGTTGTCGGTGTCCGAAGTAGACGTCACAATGATACTTCAGAATAGTATTGCCTGCATCAGACGAAGTGCCATTTCACGTTACGAATTCCAGCCCGAAACCGCCGTTTTGCATCCTTTTTGAAGATGAGGCCAGAGACAGAGAACAAGTATGAATCTTGGACAATGCTCACGGACGAAGCCGAATAGACACCACGTATTAGGCGCATGCACCTGTGTTTGAGAGAGGTTGATGGTCTGGGCGGTGTGGCCAGAAACCCTAAACTGGTGGGCGCAAGGTCGAACGTGACAAGATTGGTCGCGGCTTACTTGTATATCAGGGCTGAGTCATAGCGCGTGGATGTGAGCATAACAAAAAATCAAGAAGAAATCACTCCTACATCAGAGTGTCATGGCACACGCAAGAACTTATATCTTCCGAGGCCTTGGCGTCACTTGAGATGTCTGTTCGGGCGATGGCCACCGGCCTTGCATACAGCCAAGGCGCAAGGGGGTGGGGTGAGGAGCTGGCCATTGTAGTATTCCAACTCGATTCTGTGTTGCACGGAGACGTAAAGGGATGAGCTTCCGTCGTAAGTGTCTTCGGCGACAGTACTTCACCTTTCTGCTATTTGTCCCGTAGCCATCTGGTACCGCTCTCCTAATGGGAGTATAGACACCTTGGAAAAGTCCACGAGGTGTCGGGGAGATTTTGAAGGCTCCGTTTAGCGATGCCCAGCCGGTTCGGCGCCCATCGCGACAGCAACATCTTTTCGGAACGAAAAAGTTTCAAGACCATGTCCGCTCCCTAGGACTACCTGCAACTACATGCCAGAAGTGCTGTGATCAGGATGCCACATGTTCGCTAGGAGAGCCAAATGTCCTTATATGAACCCTGATGCCGATTATCATGCGGTGGCACGGGTGGGGAACGATACCAACTTGGAGTTATATGGTGGTGCGTTTGTACAAAATTCCATCACACCACAAGTCAATCGCGTCGCGTTTGGACACCATCGGGGGTTCATTGCGTTGTGCTTATCGTTCATACATCGTATACATGCAACATTATTGCCTGGTGTAAGAGAAATAATCCTGGAAGTCCGGCACACTCTAAGTTAGCTGCCAGCGTAAGTCAAGAAGTAAGGAAAATCCATCTATCAGCTGTTTGATATAGTTGTCAATAATGCTCTGCCCAGGATGAAACGGATCTGGGGAGATGTGAGGGTGAGTCCTAGCCCAACAGTCGGATGTACCCCGTGGAAAGAAAAGGACGAAAGCTTGTCATAGAGTTGTACCGAGCACGTAGGATGCTTGGGACCCAGGAGTAAGCTCGACTACAATCCACCAACCGTTGATCAATGCAGTTTTACACTGGCTCCTGTCCAAGCAAGCCGGTGCATGGTGCATTGGTGGCGGAACATAGGCCATGCATTGCCGTTGCTTGGCAATTGCGCTCTTCACCTTAGCAATGGCCATTCACCAACGATGGCCAGGGTCGGCAGTGACGTCCTTCGAAGGCATCGACATAATAACCATGCGGTAAAGAAGTAAGGGAAAACTCTCCTGCACCCATTCCGTGTATCCATGTTTCACCCCAGCCCATAGGACGAAATTGCACTATCATGGTCATCAAAATAACGCACTCGTTCCAACACAGCATCTGGAGCCTTAATAATTGCTTGTCAACCATGTACTGATGGGCGACCTTGAAGACAGATAACCATATTTCGTGTCCAATGTTTCATTGCCACTACCAGAATGGCTCAGCGTGTCATCGTTGACAAATGAAATGCATAACTCACGTCAGTTCCGAAGGATATACCCACATCAAGAAACATTCAGACTCCTCCGACCTATGTCCAGGAAGGACAATGGGATTTTCATCGGTTCTCCCTTGAGGTTCGAGTTGTGGCGAGTGAGTCTGAACAACGTTCACTCCGTTATCCCAAGTAAGGGGCATTGCAGTCAAGGGTGGAGGCATTGTATACATTGAAGCAAAGATGTCCTGGTGTGTCTGACTTGCGTACCAGCGGAAGGTGTGCGCTCCATGGGTCCTTGCCGAGAACGTGAGGCACCACAAGCAATGGACTGGGCCGTGACAGCACTCCGATATTGAGTTTGAGAAAATCCTTGGAGTACGAGAGGATGTGGGAAAGGAGACCGGCCCCCATGCTCAAAAATAACCATTTCTTTGGTGTTCATCCTCGACTAAAAGTATGTCGGGTAGACGGGAAAAGGTTCGCAAACCCGAAAAGACCGCAAGGCGACGCACAACAGCCATGGGTATCATGCCCATTACGGGCCGTATATAACGTTGGATGGTATGCGGTCCTGGCGTTGAGGTCCTACGAATGGGCATGACTATTCCGGTGGGGATAATATTCCGCGTAGCTAGATGGCACTAGATGAAAGAGCGTTGTGGCATTGACACGCGGGCTCTAGATGCCCGTTTGTTTGTGGTTGGCTCAGAAGATACAAGCGTTCGCGTTGAGTGGCTGGGGCTAACCATTTCTAGGACTAGCACCTCATTGTCCAATAACCTCCAGTCTAGCCTTTTACTATTTGGAGCGACAAATTAGATTGGAGTCCGAAATCGTTGCAAGCGTAGAAGTTGCGTGGTGTGATTTGCAGGGCAGTTGCGCAGATCACATCTGTTGACACCTTCCAGCAGCCCAAACACCGCCCAGACTCTCTTTCTATATGCCCTCCTGTGCACGCCCAAATCACAATAAGCAACGAACGGGTTAACCAGAATTCACGGCTACGGGGAAACATTTCTTCTCCAAGTTTCTACGCTTCCCTTGATTGACATAGATGTCCACTCAGAAGAAGCGCACAGGGTACGTTTTCGGAGGTATCAAGACGAATTTTCTTTGATGTCCACACCTACGATCGCGGCATCTGAGATGTATCTCGGTTCCCCATTGAACTAGTGTGATACCGGTACAGTCGCATGCTCACCTGGTTCATTAGTTCTCAGCACCCGTCGCTTCTGCTGTGTTCGAAATCCAGCTTGTCGTTGAGCCGTATGAACCAGTGATCCAAAATGGTCGGACTCACAACTACTCACAAGCGCCCATCTGGTTCTTCAGGAGCCAAACGATCGATCATGTTACAACAATGAAGTGATGAAGGCTGCCTCGAGTCCGGAAACTTGGAACGTGTTCGGTATAGGTGGGTCAAACGGGAAACCTGCTGTATGATTTTTCCCAAGAAATATCTCTGGGGGATAAAAGCATACTTGTGATCTCAATAATGGTCGTAGGAAGTTGAGAGTCCGATTTTTAACAAATGCGTAGATATGTTTGTCCCACCCTGGTGATTTCAGGGCGACTAACTTGATGTATCACAAACATAAACAAACACAACACTTGATCATGGACAACTCGCCGCCTCAGCCCACAGAGCAATCTGCTCCCCTACCTCCCTCGAGTCATACCGGTTCCCCTACAGATTTTCTGAAAAATGTTGTTGGAAAACGTGTCATAGTGCGACTTTTATCAGGAGTCGATTATCGAGGTGTGTTGCTCGTTGAAGTAGACCTGGGACCTGTGATCAACCTACCGTTAATTGTAGGGGTTTTGTCATGTCTTGACGGTTACATGAACATAGCACTAGAGCAAACGGAAGAGCATGTCAATGGTGTCGTTACCAATAGATATGGTGATGCATTCATCAGAGGCAACAACGGTGCTCCCCTTTTCCGTCCTGGTATCCAGATCAGACTGACGTTGTTACAGTATTGTACATTTCGGCGGCAGAGCCTCTGTAGAAGTATGCACGCAATGGAACATTCACAATCCTCTTTGGTGACATCATTCGTACCAGTTATGAATCCCAACCAGCCAGTACACAAAAATTGAGTGCGCAACCATACAATGCACATAACATGCATGATCAAAGCTTCGGCAAATCATCTGTATTACCGAGAAGAAAGAAAACACCCGGTGGCTCGCTTCAATCAAAATTCTATCAACAGCGGTTCCACTCAAGACACACTTTCATGTCTCATAAGCTCGAACTTGACATAAATACGTGTAAGTGCCGATTCAGAAGTAATAAGTGATACAGTTATAAACACTAATAATACACGCCTAAGCAGTTGTGTCAATTAGTTTGAGGACACGATTAACGGGAACGTCGTCTTCATCATCAAGCTGGACGAAACCAGGCGTAGGTGGGAAGGGATGCATAATCCTTGTGACCTTTATCTCGGGGCCTCTGGGGCCAAAATAGCGGTGGCTCTCGAAGGTCCAGTCGTCGACTCCGCGGATATTTTGTGCTATACCATCAACGTAGATCTTGACCTTTTCGTCGATTTCGGGACCCCAGGACGGTAATGCGGCCACATTATCGTTAAAGCTCTTCACAACACTCTGACCATATCTCAATACCCAGTCCATAGCCTCTGGAAGACTAACGCTCTGTTCGCGCATAACAAGCATAACGGCGTTATGCCAATTGAGACCTCTGGATCTTTCCATGGCAAGCGAGTAAACGTCCTGCCAGTCGGGGTTAATTTTCATGAGGTCAACGTGTGCTCCAACCACGCCGAACTCACGTTGATAAGGGCAATGAGGTCAGCTGCTTGGTCCCTGAGTGCGACGAAAAGGGGGTGACCGTAAACTTCTTCCGGGAGATCAAGCCCAAACTCGCAAAGTGCGAGAGTAGGGTAACTGCCAGAAGTGTGTCTGCGTATCCGTAGATAATCGTAGAATCCTCGGGACTTCTGGTTAACACGGTCTTCGGCCTCCTGAACAACATTGGAGCTGTAACCTTCCCAGTCATCGAGGAAATGCTGCAGACAGGGAGCATTGGGCGGAACGATGGCTCTGGCGCGGTTCCAGAAGCTGTGTGGCGGATAAGCGCCGTTGCCTTCTCGCAAAGTAACAACACAACTCACTCTCGTGCAATGGCACCAAGGCAAACTTCGTCTACTGGGCGGGGCTTGTCTGGGTTACGGAACGCGTCGGAGACTATTTCGCGTAACTTCTGGACTCCGTCGCGGTCTTCGATATCGCTGTACTCGTCGAAGGTGAAAAAGAGGTTCATCAAATCGGCACCCAAGCGAATGATGACTAACAAGTTGTAACGAACTATCAGCATGTTCCTTGGATCAACACCGAACGACGAGAACTTACCTTTTTCTCTGGGGGAATATGTGAGGGCACTTAACAAGCCTAACGGTCGCTGATTAAATCTGGGTGCGGCTATTGTTGTGAGTCCATCACTTACTGAAGTCGCAGGCTCTGAAAGCCTCAAGGCCTTTCTCATTGAAGGGGTTGAAGGACTCGATCCAAGCTGATGACTCGAGCTTAACTTCTTCATAATGTTCGCTGAGCAACCGCGGCCATGGCAGTCCTAAGAGGAGGTCTGGGAGGTGATAACTAGCGGGGAGGTCGTAGACAGACTCGGTGTTGGGCATGTCTGAGGAGACTGTTCTGAGAAATTGCAAGACAAGGAAGAAACTAAACCTGGTGCTTAGGCAAGGCGGCTGGGCCGTATATAAACACTCAGGATGTTGTACTACGTCACCACACCAGGGACCAGTGGCACCAGATCGTTGTTGTAGGTCCACATCATAAACATTTGTTTATCCCCACTGGTTCTTGAACCAGAGAATGTTGGTATTAACGGGGGAAGAAGCAAAGGGCTCAGTGGCGACTTCGTCACAGTTTCCGCGTGTAATGTATCCCTAGCTGGGAAAAGGAAACTCCCATAAGGTTAGAGCATACCGATCGTAACTTTACCTCATCTCCCGTTGCATCCCTTATCTTGGAAACGAAGTGCACACATTGTAATCACCAGGCATGATGACCAGATTAGATGTGGCACTAAGAGTGACATCTTAAGTGCAAGCGGCAGATCAGCCTCCACAATCCGCAATCGATGGATCGCCGAAATTTTATTTCTTACGTTAGTCAAGTAGTCTCCGCTTGGAAAAGGTAGAACCAAGATGAGGGATGTTCGGTCGATCACAACTCCTGCCTAATGGCGATCTCAGGGTCAGCCAGGATTTGAAATCACGCCCAATGTATCAGCATTATCATCTGACTAAGTGGTTTGAGAGCACGATGTTTGCGACTGACAAAACCACCTCCATCGAGACTCAAGGGAATCGGGAAATTATTGCCCCAACGGTTATCCGCTTAGCATGTGCAGCTGGGGGCGCCAGGATAATCCGCGCTCATCTCATTTTACATCCATGGCACTCTCTGTCGTTCATCTTATCACCACACTAAGGCCTGTCAGTCCGGTCTTCAACACTGCAAGTTAAAGGCCGGTGCTCATATGAAATATTGACCACGTTCCGAGCCCCACTGATCCGATGCCAACGAAGGCGAGGAGTTGTGACAGCTCCAGGTTTGTGACTAGAATAGCTAACGAGCGTCCACTTATGATAGCTGATGACGAGAGCATTGGTGTGTAAGGAATGAGCGAGGACATCCCCACATGGAACTACCACAGTCCAACGCTGCAATTCCTGATTGGCAACCTGAACATCAGGGCACCAAATTTATTCCCCAAGCAGGAGATCTACCAAGATTGTGCTTTACCCTGTCTTATTGAAGGAAACTGTACGGCAACGCACGTCGGCTATTTGGGGAGATACCCGTTGTGTAGTGCACCAGTTAATCCATCCAGGAGCGGAACCTGAAGGATGACCGCCTACTTACATGACGGATCTCCTATTCACCAGGGCTATGGATTCCGGCGCATGCTTACTGTCAATACATCCCTGCCCGCGAAGGACTCGACATCTGGCACTAGTGCGCCTATGGTCGTGATTTCGCCGTGGGTGTTCCTAGGTTTGAACTTCTTCGGCTCCAGATGACGATCGCCAATAAACCGTAAGTGACTGCCTCTGTACGGGAGCTGCGGTCCAGATAATGACTGAGCACAGCCGAGCAGGCTCAAATGTCTTCCGTGATAATGGGGGAAGGAGACCTACCGGCATCTCATTTGGAGATAATCTCACTGTTGTTTTAGCGAGACGTTTCATCATGGATGACGCCAACTGCTGAAATGGATGGATTTTTTTGGAAGTCTACATGGCGAAATGGTAAGTTAGGATTGGAGGAATGGTATCTCATTGCGATCTTTAATTCACTTATCGCATTGTCATCTTAGCCAGTAATATATGCAAGTCCATTACCACGCGACCTCAATCAAGGGCTGGTCCTTAGGGTACAAAGTTCTGGGGTCTGCCGAAGATCCAGTTTTCTACTTTATGAACCCACTGTCTGAGAGTACCTGTAGACCTTGTATCGTTCCTAGGCTCCACGTTGATATGACTGCTGTAGCTTTTGAGCAACCTTATTGCCATTACGACACCTTACATGGCGGTACCGATGCTTGGGAACCCGCAATGGCATGGAATTAGGTCTCCTCAACTCGCGTTCCTCAGGATTTGGGCCTACCGGCAAACACTGGTCCATCCCTTTGACATTTCCTTTGACATCGGACTGAATATGTGGTCCGGAAGGCGAGGACTTGACGTATCCGAATACCTTCGCACTTTCAGTGATTAAGGCAGTGCTGTCACGCAACGAAACCATCAGTGGGTTATCCCATGCTTGGTCTTGTCGATGTTAGCCTGCCCTTAAAAGGATGGGTATTGTCATTCTATTGTGAACATTCCCTGTGATTGATCTGTAGACGCCAAGTTATTTAATTACTTGTCCAAGCTCAGTCTGCTGGATTGTCTAGCCTTATGCAGTGCGCAGACTCCAAGATCCCAGATACAATCAATCAACTCTCTCCCAATTGCGCCAGATGTGTGTGTTTTTTTTTTTACTCGAGTATCGATATTAACCTCAAGGTACCTATGGTAATCAGCCGGAAACAGAGGGGAAAACTGTGGACTCAGTTAATGATGGGAAGTCTGCTTTGGATGGAGGCATTAACAGACCCTACCCGGAAAGTCATTTGCAACAGCCTGACAAACCAAAGTAGCAAAATTCAAGCAACAGAATATTTCAAGGCACTAAAGCTACATCCGTGAGAAACACTTAGCTCCACATCAAAAATCTGATACTCAATCCATGTGGGGATTTCCTGTTTCTTCATGAGGATAGCTGAAAGTCCATTGAAAGGTATAGATTAGAGAAGCTATACCGGGCAAGACTGAGTAACCTAGAGTAGATAAGTATCTTGGGTGACTAGAAGAGATGAATGTGAGTGTTAATAGCAGCACCTGACGTAGTGGAAGACGTGAAAGACTATAACAGGCTGCTCTAACTGCTTTCTAAGAGGGATGTTCGGGGGGTGGAGAAGTCATTAGCACCTTTCAAGCCCGAAAATAATCAAATTCTCAGTAGGCAGATGGAGCGTTCAATATCTCCGGGGAAATAGGAGCCCTGTCAAATTGGATATTCACATAGCTCTGAAGGAGCTCCTTATTCCTCACGTTCAGCCTCAGGTATGTTCATAGTTGTCTTATGCATCTCCCCACCACTCGAATGAGACGGGTATAGTAACAATAGACAGTCATTTGAGCATAGAGTGAGACTACATGCGACTGAGCTCATCATTGGCTTGATTGTCTACGCGCAACTTCAGCTAGGATAATCCCGAAATACCCCTTCTCTTCAATGCTTCGTAGTGTTTCAGTATCAGGGTCTTTAAATGAATTACAGGGAGCGTACTATTAATTGGTATGTTGGGCCGGACTGCCTGTGCCCAAACAGTTTGGAAGGCGCTGATTAAAAGGTCCTTAGCATGACGACGCCCCGAAGAGATACCTAATTGCGTACTTTGGTCCACCTTGGTCATTTACTTGACCAGGTTCAAGACTTCCGGTGTCCGGTCCACAGCAAGGCGATGCCGTGCCCCAAACTAGGTTAACTTCTAAGAGCGTTATTCAACTGTTGAGGATAGAACGTACGAGGACCTGCGGCCCAGATGGCCCATCCGATGTAAACGTCATTGTCCGCCATATACTGGATGAGTTCGGAAACGGCCTGAAAACACCCAGCATTATTTCCACCACCGAATTCCGTAATCATAGCTCTACAAGGAGGCTCGTTCTTTCGGCTTTTGTAAACCAAAGACGAAAAACTCACTTCAAGTTGTTATCCCGAAGCCATTGAGTTAAAGCCGCCAAATTGGATGGACCCGGCTGGGTACACTCGGCGTGGCTCCCCGAGAAATCAATGTCTGTGGTGCAGTCAAAGTCAAGTTAAATAACAGTCCTTCAGCAGCTCACCTAGATACTACAAGGGTTCTTGTAAGTGAATTGGCCTTGTGAACGAGGGGATAATAGCACACCTCATGAATGTCTATTGCAGTGTTGTGCAGAGGATCAACAAGTTGATTCATGAAATCGCTCGAAGGCGCTGCCCCATTTCCGGTGATCTGGGTCCATGAATGACCGCCAGTGAAACCATTACCCGGCGCAAGGATCAACTGGTGGGCCCCAGCTGCGCGAATGCCGTCAATAGCCGCTTGGTCGTTGCGGAGGACTAAATCCGTTGGCTTATGGGACCGAACAAAGTCAGAGAATCGACGTTCAAAGACAAAAGGCACCCTGTACCATCGTATGGGGTTCATTGTTGATGCCGAATATAACTTTTGGATTACTACGGAAGCGACCAGCAAGCTCGTTCCAGAAAGCTTGAAACTGTGCAGTTGTGGCCGCGGTAGGATCGGTGGTGTTGCCAATGATCTGCGAGGGATGCTAGTGAGAAGGTGAAAGAGGGCAGGCGGGAGGATCCTCACGCTACCCGAGAAAGGCTGACTGGAGGGATCACTGTAACACTTTTTTGGTATCAGAGGATAGTTCCCAAGAAGTGAGATTTTACTTGTAGCGCATGTAGTTGTGAGGATCAAGCAAAGCGTATGCGCCTTTCGTATTTGTGATATAGTTTACAGCATCGGCGAACTCACTGAAGTACTGAGTGCAGTCAGGGTTGGTTGCCTACGTCGAACATGGATCAAGACGTACGGTTTCATTGAACCTGCTCCCTAGGCCGAATGATAATGGACACATGCGTTCCATGAGGAATGTGACGCGGAAGAAGTTGATTTTTTCTTCGTCAACGAAAATGTCAACAGTGCTCTGGCGGCGTAGTAAGTTGAACGGAGTTGCACAGATAATCCAGCAACCAATGAACCTTATTGATAAAGGCGTAGTCGACATTGAAGCGCCCTGGCAAACCGAATCCGGGATTATTGGGGGAGAATACACCGAACTCGCCCCCCGACTAAGTACAGTTGTAGATGTCAGGCCGGCGGAGGATCACTGAAACATTGACCCCAACCTCATTAACGCCAGCGTACAAAATCTTCGCCCCAGCAGCTACGAATAACCCAGCGGAGATCAGAGCCCAAAAAGCGGAGGGCAGCATCACGATTCTAGATGTCTTAGCATTATTCCCATGCAATTTAAACTAGTCTTGTGGGTAAGTACTCCCTAAGAAAAGGATACACCTGGGCATGGTGTCTTTGGAGTCCGGGGGAATGTCGGCGATGATAAAGCTAAATATGCATCGGCAATGTAAACGTTCACTTGTATTACTGGTTTTCGCAAGGTTCCACAACAGAAGCTTCATAGCTGGAACACACGAAGATAATTCATATCCATGTTGCACCATTCTTCCATTTTCTCCCAAGCCCGCGTCACGAGTGCTATTCCATTTTCGTTCCAATCGGATGCTTTTCTACAAACATTCAGATATATCGTCGCAAGCATGAATAAAGGGGGTGAATCCTGAATCTACTTTGACCAAGGACTTCGGACACGATACCAGTGAACAGGTTCTCAGCGGCAAGTTCCGATGACTTAAAGGCATCTCACGTGAATGATTATGTGTGGGAGCAACCACCAACTCGGAGTACGGTAGTGCCCATCTGTCACGTCACCCCGTTCCCAGACAATGAGGAAAAAAGAGAAACTGCGTGTGCGTGGGCGTATGTCACAAATTCAACGCGAAAGCTGAGGGGAATCAAGAGTTTTTATATGATTCTGATCTGATAAATGGGAGCGAAGAGGCAAGTACAAGGGTTCGTAGAATTACTTGAACACCAAGTAAAATGAAAAGGAACGATGCGTCCATAAAATTCTAGGCAGCCGGCTTACCAGCGTAGCCGAGCCGGTAGCCTCATGTCCGGTCGTGAATGAGCAATTCCCCCTACAGTATGTACATACCGTGAAATCAGTTATAGCCGCCTTTTATTAACACTTCCTCCCTTTTATTAACACTTCCTCCTGACCAGTCACCCTGGTAGCGTTAACAAGTTGCACATATAGGCTAGAACAGACAGGCAACGTTCCCCTCCCATCCTGAAACTCGTAGGTTACAAGATTGTCTTACAAGTTGGCCAAAAATGATATCCTGCAAGATGTGCGAGCTGTGATTTAAGTAGCTTAGTCTATGTGACTGTGATGCGATATCCGGTTACACAATTCCTCCAACATTAGCAAATGATTCGACCGCCCAAGCGGCCATTTAGCCAGCCCAATGGTAGCCCCGGAATTAGTGCTTTCCGGTCTTTCATTGGGAGTTTATGAGTGCGTGGAACCGAAGGAACCGAAGTAGTTACGGCCTCCAGAATAACTTGACATCATTCTCTCATGCCATTAAAGCAATCACAACTCACAACGTCAATTGTCGGCCTTTACGATATAGTGCGGCGAGGGTTGCCGTGAAACTCGTGGCTAGCCCATTGCTCTACCCGACAACCAATCTATACTCTTTGGGGGAACAACCCCTGCCCCTGCAATCATCTCCACTGGTGCTGGTGTGCAACCAGTTGTGGGTCCCATAGCCCCGAAGAGTGGATAACGGAACATTGCTTGTCAGTCAGCTGACTATGTGCTGGTGTCTCACTGCTTGGAAGACTGGGGCCGGACTTCTCATTTGAGGTTGACCCAACCACACCCAAGGGACGCCAATGCCTGTGCTTTAGAGAACGTCGTAAGCACAGCCGTATCCGTCTGTTTCCCGGGTTCTGAGTGTAATATCAAGCTGAAGTCTGCAGGAGCAGCTGAGTCGTGAATTGGACAATTTTTGGGTAACCTTCACCAGCCGGAGAGATTGGGGAGTAAGATGGTGTTGTAACTCCGGAATCCGCGATTGCTTTTACTACCTGGTCCCTAAGGGCGTATCTATTGATTACACGAATACCGCAAGTCAGAAAAAAACGAAGGACAAAGTTGAGGCCCTTTGAAGGGGCATATGACTAGTGAAGGCGAAAAAGAACGAAAACTTCCACTAAATCTGCCTCCAAGCGAGCCTGATATAACACAAGGTGTCTATTAGGGCATGCAAAGTTACAATATGAATTAATTACACACCGGTTTACATTCAGCTTCTGCGTTGAGCCAAGTCCGGCACATCCTTCGAAACATCCTGTTTGCGTGCCTTAGCAGGCATACTTTCCCAGCTTGTCTGGGTGCAGACTTTTCGGTGAACTCGCTCCTGACACCGGAGAATCATAATCTTCACCCTAAAGTCATACAGGAAACGTCAGCACATAGCATGGTCATTTGATTAGGGTAATGGCATACGTCGATATTGACATTTGTCGTTGTCACCATCTCAATTGAAATTGGAGCATTGGGAAAGTTCTGATGTTCACTTCAGTATGAGCTGCTGAGAAATAGTGCCATGGTCGAGAAACATACTGGTCGATTACGAGTTGACTTGAAGGATAGCGGAGAGAGACCCGGTCCTCCACCGGATCCAGCTTTCGTTGGAACTGGTGCGGATACATTATATCCGGAAATGCCTTGGCGGAGCTTCTCGCGGCCGTTAAGCCTGGTATATCATAGTTAGTTACAGGTATGCCGGTAAGGATGTGAGACGCGACGTACGCGGAGAGGAAAGTGATCGTGTAGACTGTCGGGGGCGAATAATGAACGAAGGTACAAGAAGGTGGAATCGCATGGACCTACGTTTAGCGAGGCAGGTGTAGACCGCAAGCCATGCAACTGATAATGAATGAGCGTAAGTTACAAATGAGTAGTGCAGTAGATATGAGGACGTACAGGTATAGGATATAACTTGGAAAATGACCAAAACAACGACGGCCGTAATACTTGTCAAAAGTCCGCTCCCTGGGTGGGTATCCCGTTGGGAAAGGCGAGAAAGCTAAAGATGTATCGACTTACTGATCGTGATGAGAATGAGCCTATCTATCAACTTCTGCACCCTGCACCAAGGTAGTCAATATCTGGGTAAAAGGAAGGATGATTACCACGTACCTTTTAAATGATTTGTCCCTCTGCGTGAATAGGTAATACAACATCGCAACGGCGATGATAACATCGGTCGCTGCGCTCGCACTCAACAACCCCGTTATCAGGCCACTCCACTCAACGATGGGTCCACGATAATCGTTTGCACTAAAGAGCTTGATCACAAGGACTATCGCTCCCACACATCTTATCGCGGCTAAACCTCCGCTAAATGCTCCTAGGAGACCCAACGGACGACCAAGGGCACGATAAACGCGGATGGAGAAATAGATTTGGACCATCATCGTAATAAAGGCTCCCATTAGCGTCGCAACATATATTCCCGGTAGCGTGATTGGGTCTTGAGGAGAGGAAAGGCGCCAAATGGTATGGGTGTAGACTACGTGTGCAGTTCCGATGGTATGGGCGAGTTCCGCCAACCAGACCACGAAGACCTATTATAGGACGCGGTAATTAGAATTTAGCTGGCCCTAGACGAGTAAGGATACACGTACCATGAGCTTGTAGAGTGTGCGGTCGTCAGGATAGTGGGCGAAGTAGTGGTGGGCTTGGACGTTCACGATGCCGAATAAAGTGCATGCGAAAAATGTGCCAATAAGCAGGGCACCGAACGTGTTCTCAAAAGTTGTACCACCCATTATTATGATGGGTTCTTGGTAGTAAAGTCGTGGACCCTATCCCTGAAGAACAGGCAGGGGGGAAGCTCTGTACAGCTTTTTGCAGCGGAGGGTAAGAGGGAGGAGGATTTTGATGTGAGTAAGAGTTAAACCGGCGATAAGTCCTGGGTGATATTTGGGCCACATAATCAGGGTCATCGGAAAATTGAGTTGGAGAAGTAATGACTCGCGAGTTGAAAAATGGAGTGAATGAGTCCTAGAATGGTTTCAATTTGCATTTGTCGAAATCAGCTGTCATTTGATATGTCTATCTCGATCGAAAATTAAACACATGAGGATGTAGTGTGACAATGTCACAATGATGTCACCCATACCCTGTTGGTTGCCTTGTTTCCCTGACAGGCTGTGAGAGGCGAAGAGCACGACATCCAGCGACCTCCAGCATGGACCAGACACCCACCGAGTTATTCGCCTCGTATGAAGCCGACTTCCGCCATCTCATTTCGAGCATTCAAGACAAACTCGACGGTAGTGGGAGGAATCTGCAGGGAGGTGCGTGTACCCTGACAATTACTCGTCCTTGAGAAGCTCATGAGATCGTAGAACGGAGGAAGGCGGTGTTGAGGAAGGTGGAAATTGAACTGGATGAGGCAGACGATATTGTATGCCTCTCACCTCTAGCCCTCTGGAGTCAGCTGATCACTTCACCAGGTCTCCCAGCTCGAGATTGAAATTCAGGGCATCCCCACGTCAATCCGTAGCCAATATACCACACGACTGAAGCAGGCAAAAGCGGATTTGGCTAGATATAGGAAAGCTTCGAAGGAGTCGCATGCGCAGGCCGCACGCGCAGACCTTCTGGGCGGGTTCGGGGCTCGTAGCCCTGCGGGAGGATCTGATGACCCATATGGCGAACAGAGCGACCGAACCAGATTGTTGGCTGGTACAGAAACCTTGGAGGATGGAAGGAGACGGTTGACGGACTCGACGCGAATAGCATTAGAGACCGAAACGCACGGCGCAGATATATTAAGGTCTCTGCGCGGTCAGAGGGAGCAGATTGAGCACGCACGGGATACAGTGAGTGCCGACGTCTAGTAATTCGGGTCTTTGCACTGACTTGAAGCAGTTGCGAGGTGCGGACACAAACGTTGATCGAGCGTCAGGGAAAATTCAGACGATGATGTGGCAGTGAGTAGTGCGTTTGTTCTAATTACACTGTTGTTGCTGATGCTGGCAACAGGATGTACAAGCAGCGGGTGTGGTACATTTTGATCGGCGTGTTTTTTGTAGTCCTTGTCGGGGTTATTTTGTACTTCAAGCTAGTGAGATGATGTATGTAGTGTATAGACACTGACCGTGTGATATATATTTCTTTTTCTCTTCCCTTCCCCCAGGGTTGACTGGCATCGGCTCTCGACTCTTCCTTCCCTCATGCTCTCTCTCGGAGCCTTTGACCCCTTCGACCCAAACCACAGATTCGTGTCCTCTCCTTTATATTCGCCACGTACACTTGCGTTTCTGCGCCTCCTACTATTCGCCTATGGCTGTGCCACCCTCATTACCTCTCTTGTGTATGAGTCTGTAGTCCTCCGCCAGGGAAACATGTATGTTCTGTTGTGACACACCGAGCGACAGACATTAACGTTAGCCAACTTAGCTGGTTCTCATTCTTCACCCACCTTGCCTTCACCGGCCTCACCGCTTACTTCCTCGTCTCCTCCTACCACGGCTTCAACTATAACCCTTCTTCGTCCTCAGCCCACGTTTACCCCCTTCAACAATGGCCCCGGAGTCTTCGCGCATTGCACATCCTCCTCCTAATCACCGTAACCACCTTCCGTGCGTCACCGTCCATCATTTCTGACGTCTGACCTTGAACCTAATTGGTTCTCGACAGCCATACTCATCACCATTTGTTATTGGGCCCTCATTGCCTCCCCAGCCACCTTCGCAACTCCATACAACGGTCAGTTACCTCATCACTCGTTCCCAACAGTGCTCTGAACTTCCCCTACAGCATGGTCGGCCGTCTCACTACACATCTTTAATACCGTTTTCGCTCTCCTCGAGATCGCCACGACCAACATCCCACCCCTCCCATGGATGGGTCTACCCGTGTGCTTGATACTTCTATTATCTTACCTAGGCATAGCCTACATCACACACGCGACTCAAGGCGTTTACAGTACGTCTCCTTCACACCTTCCTTGTCCAGTGAGATGATAACTTCGCCATTCAGCATATGCGTTCCTTGACCCACAAACTCAGCACGCCAAAATTGCAGCGTACATCATCGGTATTGCGGTTGGTGAGGTCATCATATTCATCCTCGTTCGTTATGCCATCCTCCTCCGCGATCGAATATTCGGGTTCTCGTCATACCACGATCAAGATATACAAGGCACTGCGAAAGAGGCGTTGGACGAGTGGGAGGAAGTTCAGTGGAATGAAGCGGAAGGACGGGAGAGGGCCGGAAGTAATGCTACAAACCCCCACTCTGACAAGCCTGGGGCTGAAGTGGAGATGAGTGTTACCGTTTGAGAGCAAGTCGCTCTACGTGGTTGCTAATATTGCTCTTCGTTCGTTTCTGGACTTTGCTTTGTTCTCTTGCTGAAAGTCGTTTGTATTCACTTGGACGCTCATCTAATTTTGCACTTTACCCCCCGACGTTTATGATGATCACGATCAGCAGAACAATCGGAACACCCATGGGTATGAGGTGTTCATCTATTTTCGGTGTCACCTTGTTCCTCTCCACGCTGGTGCGGCTATTTGGATATACTTAGGCCATCGGGCTGGCGTGTATTTCTGTAACTTCGCCGTGCTTCAACATTTGATGAGCTTCGGATGATCATGCTTCGTGAGAATGATGAACAAACTTGGGTTGTAGTCCTGGTGTAACACACCAGGTTACACTGCAAATAGAGGGCGCCATTATGTATACCAAATTATACCCCACTATAGACACTTCTAGGGTGATTGGACCTGATGAAGTCGCGCCCACCACATACATCTTGCGATGTCAGGTGTCCATGTAGGAATAACGAAACGAAAGTGATCCGTGATGTTGTACAAGCTCCGAATAACAAAGGATGTTGACGACCTGTAAATATTAAGTAGTGGTTAGAATGACCGGGAGCACAAACCTCACTGGCAGTCAAGGAATTTCTCAGGCTCCCACAAACGATCAGGAGCTACGTGGTTTACAGCCCTTTTACCTTTGCAAGAACGGAATGCGAGGATCAATTAACCGTGAATCCAGCCTATCTACCTCCGAACGGGTGATTACTGTAAAATCAAATATGCTCAGGGTTTTCATCAACTCCGACCAAACAAGTGACACGGCTGTTTTCGAAAGAGGTAGGGCATTGTTGAGGAATGAATCAACATTACGCTTACGCGTACACTTGCCATTGGCAGAACATGTTGAATCCTCGATGCATGCACTCTGCAATGACTGAGCAAATATATTTTTGGAACCTTCCATAGCTTGGTGCTATGTTTAGGTCGATCCGTTTCTATTCTTATACTTACAACACTTGCATAGATGTACCGCCTGAGTTAGTATTACTTGTTTTATGACTTGTAGGAACCCTTCATGCTTCTAAATGACTCCTGTAACCTACAGTAGAGTCATGTTTATTCTTATTTTATCTGTTGCATGCACCTACTCTTATATGTGTGTATGCCCTAGGTTTCTTACTCATGCATGTATTATACTCTATGATAGCTAAACCTCTCTGTAGTAGCATACTTTCTTCACTGGAGTTTCATATTCCTTGTCTTTACTCAAACTCTCATGATACCCTCAAACATTCCTCAGTATCATCAACTTGGTATCCTCTCTTCTGGTACTCCTTGAGACTTACCCTTTTGTTACTTTAGCAGTTTTGTTCCCATTCAACCCATCTTGGATTGTGAGCAACTGGGTTACTCTACTAGTGCAGCAGCAATACTATTCCCTTCTCATCAGGTATGACACTTGAAGGACTCAGTCTGTCTGGAGAATGAATCAGATAATGGGGAAAAACTCCTTGTGAAGGGTAAACAAGGTGTGTGTTCCCATTTGTGGCAAGCCACATGACTAAACCTTAATGCCTTAATTATTTGTGCACTTGATTTTGTACCACCCACCAAGTCACACACCTTGTCACCTGCCCTTGATTGCTCCAGTGGCAATAATCTAATAAATCCCCAACTATCATGCCCTGATTCTTTTGGAATACCAGTACATGAGATGAACTACAAGTTAGGAGATCACAACCTACATTTCGAGCACTTCCAGCCTAATCCACTTCTTAAATATATATTAGGATTATTATGTTGCATCCACCATCTAGCCTATCTAGAAGAGCTTTCACTCCTGGCTTTTCATCAGACTACAAAGAGCAACTGGATGAAGGCTGCAACCTTGTTGATATAGTGGAGAAGGTAAATGAGCATAAAAAATGGCCAAGCTATTTCAGAAGGATTGAGATTATAGGCTACACCCTTGACCAGGACTGTACAAAGTTAACCAGTGATGGAATTTTGTAAGAATCTGAGATTTACAGGAGACACCAGCAGTTGACAGGACACAAAGTCATCATTTGGTAGGTGGAGTAGGTACAGGGATGTTGAACTGAAAAAGCATCTACATGCATGTGTTGAGAGATGTTATAGACTTCACTTTGTACCCATTAAACTCTCAGAGCCTTGGTTATAACCTGGATTCTATGGATCATATTCAGTTTAACCTTTCTTCCTCTTCTGTTAGACCTGTCTCCTGCAAATACTTTTATTTGTCCTTGTTCTTTCCATTATCTTCCTTTTTTCCATTTATCTGTGGGTTTTTTCCTTTACCCTTGATTTATCTCTCAATTATCCTGATTTTCCTGTTATCTGATGTCTCACCTCCACTTCTGTCCTGTCAGCTGTCTGGATTCCTTGTGTACATGCTCCTTATCCTAGTGTCCTCACCATAGGTATTAGTTCACATGTTTCTTGTACACTCCCTTGAGTAATTACCCTTGTGCTTGCTTGACTACTACTATCCAGGACAGCTAGTATATAAGTAGGTTCACTACTGCTTGTACTAGTCAGTCAGAATATCAACTTAGATCTTTCTCCTCTCTCTTGCCTATCTATTACAAGTTCACTCCTTGGTCCAGGCCAGTGCTGTCTCAACTGTTCTCTATCTGCTCATCTGCTCTGTAGTTAGCCAAGTGTGGCCACCACAGTATCGGAGGGGTGCAATACATAAGTTGAAGCCAAGGCCTCAATCCCATGTCTGCATCCATCCATCCTTGGCTACCCATGGTCTGCCCCTGTCCAGAGTCAGCTCTTAACAAGAAATCATTCTCAGATCTGTTCCAGGACTTGATTGTTGCATGACTATACCAGAAGAGAGTGAAGAGGCAAGCTCAAGGTATATAGCAAAAGGTGCCAGTGTCCATCTGGCATTGAGAGTTGTTGTGAAATATATATAGAGAGAGAGAGACAGACAGAGCAAAGGAATAATGGGGGTACCTGCAATACAGTTTTTTAGACCATGGTTGACAAAGTTTCTGTATACTGGAGAAAATACTAGAAAAAAGTCAGGAAAATAGAAAGTCAAGACAAAAGATACAAATTTTTGTATTCATGATGACATTTCATTCTAAGCCATCTGTTTACAAGTACAAGAGTGACAAACTCTGATTAAAAGTCAAAATGATAATTGGACATTGGATGCCTCCTGATGGTATAGTGCACTTGGAGAGTAGATCCCATCAAAAGCATTAGACACCACCTTCTGAAGATTGAAGGGTATGGTGTGCAGAAGATTGAGAGTTTTAGTTGCATGATCCAGGTATGTTGGAGTGATGAAGTGGTGAACTGGTGGTGATCTGTAAGGGAGGAGGGAGGATGGTATCTTGCAATGCCAGCCAAGCTCTGATCCCCATAAGAGGCTGCTCAAGTCTGGGGGACAAAATGGAGACACTAGGTGCCACAGAGGACAAGTTCACCAAGAGACTCTGATACCAACTTGGAATGTTAAAAATAATCAAGAATTACTGTTGAATCTTAATGCTCTAGCAAGTTGGGTATGGGACATTAGGGTATTGAACATTACATTACAGGCATCTGAATGCACGAGTGGCACAGTATTAATCTTGCAAGATAGCTCGTATTGTATATGTTCCCACCCCATCCCGGCCATCTGGAGTAAAGCATGGGACCCAAAGACTCATTGTCAACTCAACTGTGGATACCAGGATTCTGAAAGACAAAGGCCTGCCATTGGCTTAACCAACCAGTGCTGATGATCTGGACCATTTTTTGCATTTGAGGTAGCTACTCACAATGGGCGTTATAGCATGGCAGTGTCAAATTTGAGGTTCAGACAGTGGATCATCTGCATTGGAGCTTGCAGCCTTAGTTTCCTTACAGGTCCAAGTTGAATACGGTCACTGGGCCTTTCGAGGATGCGTTATAGCCTCTAAAGCAGAAAGGTGGAACGACACTGGCAGCTTCCGATGGTGCAGAAATGCTCAGAATACCCAGACTCCTTCCGATCGTGAGAGTCTGAGAATACTAGAGAACTCGGGACTAGATCTGTTATGCACCAGGAGCACCCGAGTATCTGAGTTCCCACCCTATAGTACATGATGCTTTATCTCAGCATTTCTTGCTGCTTTCATCATCATGCATCAGTCCATCATGCCGGAATCCGAATGCTGGACAAATAATAGTTCTGAAGCTCGTAGTCTAAACCAATCATAAATACTCTGGTGGATGCCATAATAGTGCGACAGGAGGTATGGTAGGGCTAAGCATGGGTGGACAAACAGCTCTCTTCAATTTTTCCCTGACGTGGAAACCTGGGTTAACTACTCCAGCCATAGATCACACTAGAAGCATGCCATTCATTCTGGGTGCATATTTCACGTCGAACTACTCAATAAAACTTCAACCTCACCATTGGCTCGAAACCTGGCTTCAGCCATACCACCACACTCCTTTGAACAACCCACTCGTTTGAAACCGTAGGTGGAAACGCATCGTCTCGTAGCGCAATCTACTGATCCAATGACTATGCAATAATAAAGATGAACTTCCTTTACGGTCTCTTTGTCCTCGTTAGCGCCTTAGCGACGCTCGTCAGCGCTGCGCCTGTTGAAACCACTCGCGCGACCGTAAACGCAGGCGAAATCGCCATCGCCAACGCAGAGCTCAAACCTGTCAACAAAATCCTCACTTCATCCAAACGGAGTGTTCCAGCACGCTACCGATTGCTGGCGAAGCGACGCCTCCGAAAGCGTGCTGACGCAAAGAGAAAAGAACCTAAGCCGAAGAAGAAAAAGTCGAAGAAGGTCAACGTTGATGAGGCTGATGACAAACCAGAGGAGAAAGCCGGTGTAGATGACCACTCGCGCGCTCCTTCCACAGGCAATGACAAGCCCGGCGAGGCTGCGGTGAATGGTGATGGGGACCACAAGGGTAGAAAAAACAAAAAAACGAAAAAGAAGGCAAAGCATGCAACCAAGAAGAAGTCAGGCAAGAAGGGGAACAGCGACGACGATGGCGACCAAACTGGGTCTGACGATGATCCTGGCACTGACAATGCGTCAGAAGATGAGAACGGTACAGACCGTGATGAGGATTAGGTTCCAGAAATCAGCTGCTGTTTCTTCACTTGCGACAAGACTGTATCCCAGTATACCTCACGTCCTTACCTGTTATGTCATTCGGGTGGATGTAGAGGTCAGCCTTGCTTGTCTTTCAAATTATCTGAGAGTAGTGATCTGTAATCCGTAGTGTCTATTTTTTTATATTCTACTTGCCCGATCACCTTGTGTTTCTTTCGCTTTCTTGATTTGACAGGGATGATTATTCTTGATCTCCATTAGTTCCTCTCTCGAGAGGCGGCATGTTAGCCAACTTCGGAGCACGGGGACTTAGTTGAATCAACTAACTGCCTTGACGCTAGTCGGTCCCGGATCCGTTAGATTATGTCTCCAGACGTCCGCTTGTTGATGCATTGCGAAGGAACATATATATTATAGACCATGGTGCCGAGGTCATTAAAGACTCAGATGCTGAGTCTTCTATCTCGTCGTGTGATGATCAGGATACACCTCGACGTGTGTAGACTGTCAGATGCCATTCAAGATTAAGGACAGTACAACGCATCAAATTGGGCTCAAAGGCGGGGCCGAAGAAGCCTTGATGAGCTAGCCATGAGCGGTTCCGAAATTGTTGTGCCGCGTCGACAAAGGAGCCGATATCAGTCATAAGACTGACATGTGCTGAGAAAGGCAAGAATCGTGCCTAAGAATACCTAGGCACCGCCGCCCAGCTATTGTTGGACAACAAATGGATATCCAGTTTGTCAGGAGTAGGCTGTTGGGTTGTACACAACCTATCACATGTACGTTGTACAATATTCGGCAAGATCCAAGCTGGCTTTAATGATCCTATGTGCAAAATAATCTGCAAGAGTGGCAACTTTCTGCTGGGCACTGCAATTCAGCATCATGTCTGATGTGTCAATTGTAAGACTGTTTTTTCAGAATTTCAGTGTATAGATCAGATTTTGTTTTTAATATTCTGAATTTCCTGCTGCGCTAGAGCCACGAACGCAACAGGAGTATATGCCAGTGTGGGGCGGGTCTCGTCCCATGCTGTTAGCCGCACTCAAACACTCGCAAAATCTGAAATCTCGTTGATTTGGACAATTTAAGGTGACAATCGTGACAGATCGCGGAAAGTCATGCTGTACACGCTTGCCCATAATTGATCTCCCCAGGCTTCCGCCATGCAGCTCGTCCAAGGCTGGTCTCTGACACCTCACTCTATATAGTGCTGTAGTTAACCACCCTTTCTATTTTTGCCTCAATTTTTTGCAGTTCTCCCACCATTCTGTGATCCATAATAACTGGCTTACTATTTTGACGTACAAAGATATCGTAGCGGGGTCCCAAAAAAGGCCTTGACCGCAAACGGTTAAGTGTGCGAATCGCTTTGTTGCGAACCTATAAGCTCCATTCGCCTCATGCAAGACATCGATGCTGGGAAGTTCGTGTATCAGAGACCTGTGGCACTTCGTCCTGCTCAGCGAATGTAATACCGATAATACTCCAGACGACAACTCACCTTGATCAGCGATTCCGGATGGCTATTTACCACATCCTTTTGCGAAAGAGCAGCAAGACGCGCTCTCCTGGTGTCTACCGCTTGCCATTTGGACTCCACGCCAAGTATCATGACGAAGTCACCATAGCAGAAGCACAATTGTCACCCACATGCTCACCGATCCCATAGCTGAGGGTCCAGGTTGCGCACTTGGGCTCGCCTGTACGTCAATCGTGCTTACCTCCGTTTCGCATGGACTTTATTACTGGGATCTTCCGACAATGGCACCTGTATGAGGACGTTAGCGAACGATAATGTGAGGGCTCAGAGCCTTGCATACTCCTAGAGAAGCCGTCAAGAGATCTCTGGGCGTTCACAACATCAATTGTGTAACGTCTTTGAGTCGCTAAAACAACACCTAAGGAGGGCGAACCAAACTGTAGATGCCAAGAGTTTCATCTTAGAGGAGGTGAAAAGGCAAGGATAGTGAGGATTGTCCTCAGCTTTATGATTTAAATGTAGAGTAAGAGAAACATTATACGTCGCCTGAGACCTGATTGCTAGGTTGCGACCTACGTTGTGTTGAGAGATCTTCGCATGGTGCGGCAGTTATGCGTCCGTAGCACAACGAATGTGGACCATTGTGCGAGTGATGGCACCTGCTACGAGGTGGCGCTACGTCCGTTTGTTAACCATAAGTGAGTTCAAGCAAAATGTGATAACCGTTGTAAAATGTTGATTAGAGGAAAGATTTGCATTGGGCTCAGCCCTAAGTTTATCTGAGATGCTAGGTGAGTCAATAACGAAATCAATTATAGCCCTTTGTTCAATGATGCCAAGCAACGAGACTCTCACCCCTGTCCAGAAATCATTCACACATTAATCTACGAAGCAGTGTGTACAGTCAACTGTGTCATAACCCCTACCTGTCATAACCCATCCTCTGCCATAACTCATAGCTCTCTCCCATGACGAAGTCGCCTTTTGCATGCTTTAGTCTCTTATACCTCGCAGTCTGACATATCCCATAGCTCGATCACGGGGCAAAATGCTATGGGTTATGACAGAGTTGACTACACTTTATGCAGGGTCGTATGCGTTAGAGATTATGTCACTCTCGATTAAATGATATCCTCTAATAATAGTTAACCATGATTCTTCGTACTTCCTCTTCTTCCAAATGCGCCAATGCACTATACATTAATCTAACACGGGGCAAAAACGTCTCCGTTGAGGTCGAATTTACCAGAAATGCCAAAGCTTCTCTCATTGTCGTTTCCTTTCCAGAGCTGGTCGTCGTATTCGAAGGCGAACACCGAGATGGAGCGGTCATCACGGCAAGCGCAGTTGAGGTTCAACAATGCAGAGCGCTCATTGGCAGAGGAAGCGACAGCAGCGCCATTTGAGCCTCCCCGGGAAGGCCAGCCAGACCTGATAAGACCTTGATCAGCAAATGTACTCGGAAAATACTAAGTAAAGTTGACGCGTACTCCGTGATAATGATTTTCTTGCTGCTGCCACATGCACCGCGGAGAGCAGGCACGACAGTACGGAAGACAAAGTCGCCCGTGTGTTCCGCAGTGGTATTGGGATCATAGAAAGCACTACAGGCTCACTGGTCAGAGTTAACTAAAACATTGGGGAGGAACAGCTTACTGGGCGTTGGCGCCGACGAAATCGCCATTGCAGAACACGGGATTATCGCGGACTGTTACCCAGTTGTGTACTGATGTGACAGGGGTATTAATCCCTGCGGCTCTGAGGGTGTCTGTAGAGCAAATCGGATTGAGAGCGTTGCTTGTCCAAAGTCAAATACCGACTTACTCCGTACTTGGCCGACCTTGTTCATGATGTTGCTCGGAGTGTCCGAGTTCTGCGGTCAACGTTAGTAGCCGCAAGGTCCGGATGGGAATCTAAGATGACCCGACCTCATTGCCAATGGTCAGCCCAATATAACGGCTCGCACCAAACTTCTGGACAGCAGTCTTGAACTGTTGGACTTGGTCACTGCGTTCCGCAGAAACTCATCAGAGGGCCGAAACATTATCACATCCTCGCAACAAAAGGAACTCACTCAATAGTACCACTGGAGGCTGCGACGGTGCCCTACACGAGTACAAGCACAACGCGTCGTAAGCATGTTTCCGCGTGTCAACCGAGAAGAATAAAAAGTCAAGGCTCACATCGAAGTAAATCCCGGCGAGAACTTGCAACCCCGCAGAAGCAGCAGCTGAAGATGCCCTGTTGAGCGCGTCACAATCAAATCCCTCAATCCTGATCGACTTGAACCCATTGGACTTGGAAAAGTTGGCCAGAGTATTCCACTATTGTCAAATTATGCACCAATGGTCAGAGTTCAGCTCATTAGCTAGCATTCAGCGACTCAGGGGGAGGAGCGACGAACCTGTGCTTGGGTACGGCAAGTGTACGTGCCTGTGTTACCAATGGCGTTGGAAGCTGTGAGGCCTGCAAAGTTGGTGACGGCGAGAGTGCCAGAGAGGAATGCGAGAGAAGAGACGAAGTAACAGAACGGCCTCATTGCAGATATTCCTTTATCTTCAAGAGAGCTGAAGATGGGAAGTGCAGGCATGAGATTCGCCTTTTATACCCATAGCTCCGGTAGATGCCTTCGAGTTCCGCTGGTTTTCTGCATTACAGGATGCCACAGATGTCAACAGCTCTCTGCCGGCCCATGTTCGTGGGGCAATGTGGTAAGGTCTTGGACAAAAAGCGAAAGTAACATGTTGGCCGGTTGCTCGGGTGGTAACCTGATTCATACCCACGTGGTGGTAGAGAAGAAATCTGATGCGTTATAGTGAGCCGGAGTGGAACGCTCCAAAATCTTTGATCCCGCTGTCGGTTATATCCCCAAGGACCCAGCTACACTTGACCATTAAGATTTAGCTCCATAAATATAAATTTACATTATACGAGTCAGGACCCGTGCGTTGAACGGATTGCCATAGAGTCGCAGCCAACTAGTAGATAGGAGACCAATTATTTGCAATCTTAGGATCCCATGTTGTAAAGGATTGAAACCAGGCATTCCGCACAGAGTGACAAGCCATTCTCGTTTGTAAGATTGTGAGATTGTTCGATGTGAACTATATTAGCACTCCACGAGGTCACCAGAGAGCACGTGTGAACGCGAGAAAAGGTTTTCGGAGCCCTGCTCGGACTTTCCTACATCACTTTCCAGCTGATTCCTGGCCTTCTGTCGCCAAGTTCCCAAGTCATGTCGTTCTCCAATACGCAGATGAAGTGCTCCTCGGCCAACGGGTTGCTAGAACGTCTGCTGGGGAGCCCAGAGCAACCACAACTAGACAGCGGCGAAAGACCTCCGGCTACGTCGGATTATAGGGCTTATTTGAGATTCGAAGCCATGTGTGCGAGCCAACCTGCGTACGTCAATGATATTTTCAAATTGCCCAGGTGGGCGACCCCCGCATGTACGCTACAGGCACCAGGCTCTCAAAAGAGTCATATGCCGTCAATAGCCGAGACCTCCAAAGGCGACCCAACAAATCAAGTTATTCAAATGGAAGACAACAGGTAGTCAGAGCCCCACACTAGCGACCGGCATGTGTAAATGCATTTCCCCAGGTGACTTCTTGAGACCCAGCGTCTCGTCGATCAAACACAACCAGCGGTGGCCGAAAACGACATGCTCCACCCAAAAAATTCATCATTCAATCATTCAATAAGTTAAATTCCTTATATTCAACGCGAAGCTCAAACACGCCCCCGTCACAGTTGTCCATCGCTACCCCAGAACACAAGGTGATTGAGATACTTCATCCATTGTTCCACGACACTTGGAACACACCCTACGTCCCAGTTGAGCGTTAATAACCGCAGAGACAGTCAAAAATTGACGCACAATGAAGGCAATCATAGTTCTCATGGGTTGGGTCAACGAGGTTCTGTGTGTGCGCATCCGGCCGCTGAAGCGCCATGTCCCAGATGTCCATGTAATACCATTTGGCTCGCTCCGATGCATTCGCATTGGCTAATGTCTTCTGGCGGGCCATGATATCCTCAATGACATGCTTCCACTCAGCATTGTGAACATCGAAACGGTCCCAGTCCCACCTTGATCGCACGACCTTCTGCTGGCTGTCGAGTGTAGATGCCTCTAAACGCTGTCTTATAGTAGACATGGTTAGTTGAGCTATTGACGCATTGGGATATGGGTCCGTGTAGAAGGTTGACTTTTCTGTGTATAGTCCAATCTCCGTATTGCTATCATCCGGCTGAGCGGTGATGGTGGAGTTAACGCGGAAGGATTTGTAGAAGGTCGAAGAGGAACATGCTGGGTGTCCCGGAGCAGTAGCGCGATAATATATCGACAGGTGCGGAATGGGATCTAGCCGAGATGTAACCAGGTCGATCTGGAAGTTGTGAGGGATGTTCACCACCAGCCATGTTACTCGACATACCATTTTCTTGAACGCCGACGTGACGCGCAATTGCTGTTCCGACACACCTCCAGTGTTCGGAAGCATATACCAGGAACCGCGAGACCACTAGGATCTTGTGTTTTAATTCCGGTGGATCGAACGTGAGAGGGAACGTACATGGGCTCCGGTGTTCAAGAGGAGGATTGTATCCTCCCTCACATTCTCTTCTCCATCCCTCTGCCGTGCAGCATCCCCAACAAAGCTCTCCCATCCCTCGAAGTAATCGAATATGTCGAACCATGGAAAGTTCTCCTTGGCTCCCAGAGGTATGCTGAACTCCCGAACCTCTTTCTCTCCAATGAGAATATGATTATCAATCTTGGTATAAATTGGTCGCTGAAGGCGCGAGGCGGGTACACCAGCGCGATCTTGAAGATATGCTGTCATGGGGTCTCCTGGTCGGAGGATAAATTGATGTAGCCGTTTGTGAGAGTACGAGGGTAGGTGGGGAGGATCTTCGGTAACATAGATGTCAGCCCTGGCTAGTGCGTATTCTAGCCATTGGAAGTGTTGACGTGTAATGGAGTCTAGGAGAGATTATGGGCTCGAACTACGTTAAGCATGTCCTTATATCGTACCTCCAGAGAGTATCAGACCACCAGGGCTCCTCAACAACCTCACGACAAACTCAACTGCGTCCCACTTCCTCATTTGTCCCTTTATCGGTTTCCACACCCAGTTCATCACCTGTATCAGCCTCTCTTCCTGGGCTTCATGGAATTCATCTCGGTCCTTCTGCTCCCTCTTGATTTCCTCACTACCACATACCTTGAATATACCTCGGTGTGTCGGAGGATATTCCCTACGAAAGTCTGCGATAGAACGGAATGGGGGGTCACGAGGCACCCAGAATCCATCCATACATTCAGTAGGGTTGCATAGTGGGTCGTCAGGTTTAGCAACAGAGGTTGAATGGAGCTTGGGGTCATCTATTGGGGTAGTCAGGACATGGTTGCCCTTGTGTGGCTCGACGCTTTGAACACGAGGTTGTTCTATCTGAAAGTAGGTTGGCAGTTGAGATGGATATGAGGAACGGAAGATGATGAGAATAGATACGGCCAGAAGGAGGATACAGTAAGCTGAACGGCGACATCTGCTTCCTGGTATCAAGAGTAGAGTTTTGGGGAGCATGTGTGGTTCAACGGCGCCAACAGTGATGCATGGTTCGGAGAAGTTGCCATATGTGTCCGCATCTAAGACAAATCAGGGTGAGGCGCCAACACAGAAGGGTGTACTGATTTGTTTGCTCACCAACAGATGAATGTTACGATCGTTTTTGCATCGGGTCTCCTGGTTTATCATTGTATGGGTCTCCTGGTTTATCATTGCATTGGTCTACTGGATGGTCACTGGGTCAAGTGTTAGGGTACGACTCAAAATTCGACTCGAAATGTTGTACCCCCTGAGCCTGATTGTCAACCATAGATCTTATCCTCAAGTGGATGCGACGGCATTTGTCAGGCAGTCAAGGTTAGATGTGCACGCAATAGGGGTATTATATACAGGTATATAGGACATATCATCTACATTATATTTCATAGCACTTGCATAAATATCTTTCGTGGACGCAGAGCCCAAAAAGGGGGTATACCAGGATAAGTATCAAACACGGGAATAAGACGAAAAGGAAATTACTCTAGGATCGAGGAAGTGATATGCTGGTGGTGATAGGAAGGTGTCGAGGGGTCTGGGCTTGGGCCTGTCGCTTGACTTGTGCCTCCATCTTGAGCCGGTTTTTGCGTATGTCATCATCCTTCATCTTGACAGAGTGTGCAAGACTAAGGAAGCCATCCGGTGTTGAAGGAAGCCATCCAGGCAAAGGGTGCTGCAGGTAATCGAGCACGACATCCGGAGAAGTTGCTCCGAGAATCTGGCGGCGACAACAGGTCATGACAGCGAAACCGACACGAAGGAGAAAAGGAACGCCTGGAGGAAAATCAGACGGTGTGGCTAGAACCATGATAGATACACGTACCCTCGTAAAGGAACAAATCCCAGACACGGTTAACGTAATCGGGCGGCAATGTGCTAACAAATAATGTTGAGAACCTATTGGCATTGGAGCACAAATGAGGGGAGGCGCCGAGAAATGAAACGAGGGTGACATACCATGGGTCGCATATGGCGCTCGGCTCGATACCCATGTCAACATACAGCTTTTTCGCCAACGGAGGATCGTTATTCTCAACGACGCGACTGAACAATGTGGCATCGACTTCCATCTGGATCGTGCTGGTAGAAAAGTACGGCCGGATATGCGTATCCATGATCGAAACAAAGATCCAGAATGCGTCTTCCTCGGGAGCGTGCAATAGCAACTGACCAGCAATGAGAGTCAACCCTAGAAGAGCAGTTAAACACTGGAGACACTTGGGTTCGAATTACACCAACGCACCCATTGTGTAGTGCACGTCAGGAACCATTGTCAAGTACGCCTGCAGCAAGGCCAGTACAGGTCCTCTCTTCCCCTGCAGGTGTGGTTGATCCTGAAAAGAAGCCCTAATATCTTCTTCAATCGTGTTCGCAACAGCGATCCTGTCCCTGTTGCCTAGCTGGTAATACACTCCAGGTACAACTTTCGCCTTCCCATCCGTAAGATGCGACCACACAAGGTATCGAACTGACGATGGAACACCCTCATGAATCAATTTCTTGACTTTCTTGCTCTTGCGCCACTGGGATGGAGCTACCGAACTCATGAGGGACATCCATTTGGATTCGCGTTGACGATGAGCGTCCATATTTGACTCTGTATCTGCTGTTGCACGTGTAATGATGGGTGCAATATTCGAAGAGATCGATGGACGAGGCCACGCGTTGAAGCTATCGCTGGTAGGTGACTTAGGTCCACCCAATGAGCCCGAAGGGCTCATAGCACGTTGATGAAGTGCATCTCGCGATGGCAGCTCCATACTTGCGTCTCGACCGAGAACACCCGAGTCTTCACTCGACCTCGCATTTTGGAGCTGAATCGTTGGGCGTATAAGTTCAAAATCGAGGTCTTCAACTTGAACTGTATTGCTAAAGTCCTCCTTGATTGGCGACGCGAGAGTCAGGCCATCATCGGGCTTACTTCGGTTACGGCGAAGATTTGGAAGTGACAATTTAGCGCGAAGAGAAGTTTGTCGGTGGAGTGCTGGGGTCGGAGATACCGGGTGGGGGTTAGTGTCACTTTGCATAGATGTAGAGTCGGACTCGGGTCCTGGGTTTTGATCACGAGATGGGGAAGATGTACCTGGGTCGTGTGGGGGGATGCGTGACTCTTCAGGAAGGTTTCTTGAAATAGCAGCAGGAGAACCGGAAGCATCGGGAGGATTAGTGGAGGACAAGGAAGGTTTCGATAGGGCACCATCGTTGAGGGTAGCTCTGGAGGTGACTTGTCGGAGCTGATGTGGGGGTCGAAGGCCAGTAGTTGAAACAGTAGGAGAGGACGGAGCCGTGCTCGGCGCTGAAGGAGGGTGGAATGAATGGGCAAGGGGACTTGTCGGAGGATTGGACCTGGGGAAGGAGGATCCTATGTGAAGGGGAGAAGGACGGAGGGGCGAGGTCTTCGAACTTGGTTTGTTAGGCCCTATCTGGTTCACGGCCGGTGGTGATATAGCACCACTTCCAGCCCTGGGCCGGAGGCTTCGGCGAACTTCGTTGGCTGTTGGAGTGTCAACAGGTTTGAACCCTTCCTCTCGACTTGATTGAATTTGGTGAGCGTTTGAAACGTATGTCCATCGAGATGAAGCTCACCTGAGGGGTAGGGGGACCTCCAGCTGTGTTGAGTGTGAACTGAACGCCGAGAAGCTCCGACTGCGTGGCCGCACACCAGGCGCCTTAGGGAAGAAGTTTGCCCTGGGAATGACCTCACCTGTCTCGCCATGCCTACTGGTTTTCGGGGCGCTCGAACCAGTATCTGCGCCTGTTTCAACTCGTTCGGGGCCGGGAACAACCGGTGCAGATGAATTTGATGGTAGTGGGATTGCAGATGTTGGAGAAGAAGGCGCTATATGTGCAGCCATTTGTTGGGAAGACTGACGGTGGAAAGAGGACTGATGCTGAGGCGTGTGGTAAGGGGTAGGTTGACGTGGAGGGGGCTCTATAGAGAATGTGATTGGTACAGGTCCAGTTGACGTGTTCAGGTCAATATCCGTCCTGGCATAAATCGTTGGACCCCTCATCATCCTCGACCCCATAGCAGGAGCCTGAGAGGCCTGAATTGCCTTATGGATCACATCAATCACGCTTTGCTTGGGTGCTATGCTTGCTGCCTGTTGATGTTGAGTAGATTGACGTTGTTGTAATGCAATGTACATTGGACCAGGACCTGACACCGTGGGAGCTTTGGGAGCATTGGGATGAGGAAGAAAGAGCGACTGCCGTTGGTTCGTTCCTGGGATTGGGGCACCCCCACCCTCGCGTAAATCAGCGAGTGTGGGTCGCGGAGGACGGAGGTGGGCTGGGGGTACCGACAACGTGGGCGAAGGTGGTATAGATTCGGGGGGTGTGTTCATGTGGTGGATCTCAATTATAGGGGGGTGAGAAGGTACCATAGGACTGGGTGGAGGCTCATGATCGCCGAGAACGCTTGGTTTCTCGAGGGGTGAAGCTGGTGGCGGCGTCCGTGAATTGGGGGTATCTCTTGGGGCAGCCTGTACGGATTCGGGAAGAACAATGGTATCCTTTGAGTCTTCTAATGTAGTGTCTTGCGTGTATTCCGTAGAGAAAGTTGATTCTTGCATAACTCCCGACGGGATCTCTTCCTCATCCTCAACTACAATGTCCCTCTGTGTCTCTCCCTCCTCCCGAATTCGATCCCGTTGCTGTGGTTGGTCATCAGAGCTTCTCTCTGTCTCGACATTCTGCCTCAACGCTGACGCCATCCCAGCTGTGAATGAGGTCAATGCAGGTGGCATGAGCAAGGATGAGGTGGGAGATGTAGCTGACGTGGAACCAAAAGCAGATTCAGAAGGAGATGACATGGGTGATGCCCACGTCGTGTGAAGAAGTGGTGGACCATTCGAAGTGAGATCAAGGGGCATTGGTCGCAGGAGACCCGGGGCCGAACCTGTCTTCTGTTGGGTAGGCGACTCGGGTAGTACGGGATCAGAAGGAATGGAAGAGTCAATTTCAGTAGTTCCAACAGTTTCTTGCTCGACGACAGAAAGACGACTGTAGATAGACGCCTCTGATTCGACCGAAAGGCGGAAGTCTGCGACAGTGAGGGTTCGCGAAGCTTCGGATGATCGACGAAGAGACTCTCGTGCAACATGGTCAAGCAAGTCGGGCTGGATATTCACATTGGTGGGTGGTTGAGGGAAAAGTAATTCCTGCCTCGAGCGACGTGATTCAGATTCAGTTGACCTGCGAGAGCCTGTGCCCTTCCGTGTTTCTGTGCTCTTCCTCGACTCCATACTCCTCCGTGCGACATCATTCGCAACCTTTGTCGAACACTCACTTGCAATTACCGAATCAATACTTGGTCTACTGTCGGGAACCGGGGGCGGCTGTTCATACACATAACCATCCCAGAGGTCACGGTGCGATGCTTTCGAACTAGCGGACATCTTCGAATTGACGGACGTCCTTCTTGCTCTGTTCGAGGTTCCGCTCATCATCGATGCCCTAGAATATCGGTAGTCATCATAAATATCACCCGCGCCTTCCCATGACCCAGACGACTGCAAGGAGGGTCGACGAGATGAAATGGAGAAATGTTGTTGATTGGCAGGAGGGGAGAGGGAGGTGAAGGATGCCGGTGACGTCGGTGAGTGAGGTGGCGAGGAATGCGGGGGTAAGGAAAGGACTTGAGACTGTTGACCGTGGGATGTGGATACGTCGTACTCGACATTTAAGCGGGGAGTGAGAGCCGGTGTTTGTTGGCCAGATTGCGCTTGCCCTTCGTCTTCTGGTTCATCATACATTAAGCCTTCTACGGTACTTTCATCATCATGTCGAACGTTCGCAAGTTCAATGACGGAATCCTCGTCTGAGTCTGCTCCAGGTACGAGATTTTGCAACAAGGAAAGGCCAATTCCAACTTCCCCATCGGAGTCAGCGTCTTGGGATGGGCGTTCTGCGTAGGTTGAATAGGAGTTGTCGGGTATATCTAGAGGTATAGAGCTATGGGTATCCAGGGGCCGTTCTGGGGTGGTAGCAAATGATGATTGATGGAGGGGGGAGGATGTGGGAGACTTCTTTATGATATTCAAGGGCGAGATGATATGAGGTAATGCAGGTGGAGAATTGGGGAGAGTGATTCGAGGGGACTGTGGAGGTGATGACAAGAGGTGAGAACTTTCTATAGAACGGCCTGGGTTCGAACTAAGTGGAGCACCGCCAAGCGCTCGAGGTGGTGTTGCAACTATCGAGTCTGTAGGCGTGGCCGACGCGGAGATGGACGTGGAGGGAGGATTAAGCCCCTCGTCGTCTGTGGAGAGCAGTGAAAGAACAGAGTCGGGAACAGATAGAGGAGGGGGATGGCTGGATGAGATTGAGAGGGTCTTATCTTTGCGGGTAAGTGAGTTGGATTGAGGCGGCGAGGGGGTAGACTGCCCAACATGCGGACTAGGCGATTTTGTTGCCGAAACGGACGAACGTTTGGTTTTAATAGGACGTTTGAGCTTTCCATGAAAGCGAACGTCTTTTCCGCGAAATCGCCCAATAATATCCTCACACGAACCCTGCGCGTTGTCAGACAGGTTAGTTTATAGCGGGTTTTATGACACGCACGAGATATATATCCTCAGAGTCCGAAATCCGCATCAACACGACGATTTCGTCGCCCTGAACATTTATGAGCACTGTGGTCCGTTGGACGAAAGGGGGGAGTCATACCTTAAGGAACATCAAGTCCTCTGGATTCTGTGCGACACAGTCACATACAGCAGTGCATTTTCCAATGCCGCCCTTTGCAGCAAAACGAGTCCAGCGAGCGAGCTGGGCAGCGTCCATGGAGCGGACGATGGGAAAACAGCCGAGATGCTAGTTGCAGACTACATATATACACATGTCCAAACACCTCCACGTGTTTCCGGATCACCTTCATACAATCCTCATTATTTCGGCCAATTTCTCCCCCGATTTCTGCAAAATCATCCTATACGCCTCCACATCCTGTTCTCGTCCAATTCGAGGCGCAAGTTCGAGGCACTTCTCCGCTCGCGCCTCCTCTATCAAACATGCGAATAAAACACGGGCTTTGTCACCCTCTTCATCCTCCATTTCCATCGTCGATGGGTGGTCCCGGTTCGTATTGAACACCAGGACATCCAACACAAAAAGTGGGTGTCCTTTGTCTGTTCTCTCCTCGGATACGCCAACCAGCTGAAAAAATGGGCCCCTCAGTACTACTTCCCGTTCCTCCGGAAACTCGGAAAGGTTGCTGATATCCACAGCGCAAATGGGCGTCACAACACTCGATGGAAATCGCGAGGAGTAGATCGCCAGTTTCTCGTCAGCGAGACCCGCCACGTGGACCCGTAGCAAAACCCGGTTGTGCGTAGGATCAGGGTTCTGCGATGTGACTCTCTCGGCAAAGTCGACTGCCATCCGCCTCTCCACCGTGCAAGACATAAATGCTAATGGTATACTCCAATACCTTTCCTCGACAGGTTTCGTCATCAAATTGATGAAGTCGTCTAGGTTAGCCCGCGAGAGCGACATCCCACGGTATACGACCCCCGTAAATCCGATGTTGGTCTTCGTATTCGGCAGATAAGTATAGTTGAACAGCTCGATTGTCAACAATTCCACCAAGAATACTGCGGCGCGCAGTCGCACTTCTTCCTCCACCAGAGAACTCGCTCGGAATGCACCATTTAACACAGAGAAGATCTTGTCATACCCCTTCTTCGATGTATACAACTTTAAGAACCCAAAATCATCGTCGATTGCTCCACCCTTAACCCGATCAGCCCACTGCCTAGGACCTTTCGACATGTCGACCCGCAAATCAGACCCCTCGTCGTTCGGCAAAGCGGCGTTTTCCAGGAAAGATCTCTTTAATTCGTCCATGAACGTGTCATAATCTCCCCAGTGGGTTCGGATCCATGTAATCGCTTTCCGAATACCATTCATCCGCTGTGAAACGTCTCCTCCGTTGAAGAATGATCGTATTGATGCGTCCTGTGTGCCAAAACGGGAGAAGCTTTCAAGATGGCTCCAATTGCTAAAGCGCGTCTCGTTTACAGCGCTATTGGCCATAATACTCATAAATCCTGCTCGACGAGTTTTATCCAGCTCAGACGTAAGTATGAATGTCACAACACGGAACAGAGGTGGGTTACCTAGTGGGCAGTCGGGGGGTGTCAGTGTCAAGGCAGTGCGAATTTGACTGATTCAACTGTTATCTTACGCTCAAGCCGTGGGCAAATCAAAACAATCACGCTCTTCCTCTTCCTGCCTGAGCGATCAAGGAGTTTCATTTCCGTGAAGTGCTAATCACCCCCATATGACAAATGCAGGGCATGATCATTTCTACTCTATCCCACACAGCCCAGACTGTCGAGTCAATGACGAGAATAGCTTTTTTCCCCTTGCCCTATCTTGGCCTCTAATCGACAGACTGGGAAACCCCGCCCTTGAAGTGATGCCGTTACTCTTCTAGTCATGTCCAGGAGATGGTTTCCGGGCACCTTCCGATGTATCATATATATACCCAGGGTACCAAACGGCGGTCCCAGCATCAAGCAGTACTTCACAACCTCACCCATCGTTCAAAATGAGGTACGTCATAACGACTGAGATCGTCGAGTATCATACTGATTTGTCTTATCAAGTGATCCTGATCCTCGCTCCCTCCTCCGTCGCGACTCCATCTCCCTCCTCTCTTTCCTCACGTACACAATGCCGGTCGAACCCATTGCCATTCTCACAACCGTCCTCGCTACTACTCGTGCAATAAATGTATGGCTCAAGGACAAAGACCGCAAACAAGCCATCATCAACGACCTCACCAAAGTCACAGAGACGCTCTGTGACATCCTCCAACCACTTCAAGAAACGCAAAACACTCGAAAACTCGACAAGAACGTGCTTACCGTACTACTCGAAATTGCCGAGGCGTTGACTTCGACAAAAGAACATCTCGCCCTGTGGCAGGCCAAGATGACCTCCTTGATGTCCGTTCTTGGGTTCCTGTCACCTGCCAAAGTCATCGATTTCTTGAAAGATGATCAAGAAAAATTGAAGGAACGGATCACACTGCTCACGCTGGCGTTACAAGTAGCAGCCATGCCTTCCATCAACACCGAAGTCCAAGGATCTGGACAAGAGCCAATGGCTACGGCAAGTCCGGAAGACTATCTTGAAGGAATAGACAATGAGGATGTCCGGAACTTCTGGAAGCAGAATTTTCAACAGGTACATCGCTACGAGATCCTTCTCTTCAGTCCTAATAGCGTTCATGTTTCAGGATATATTCGTATTCGATTCCTCGGTACCTTCCGCTATCAGCAAATGGACAAACGAAGGCATTGATGAACAGTTCGGAAATGCTCTCCTACGGGCGATTGATACGAAGGATATTGGCGTTACAACACCAAAGAGTCTTGCAACTTTTGTTGGAAACAAGACGATCAAAGAGGCTGTATTGACATTGAAGAACGGTATTGATGGTACGTCTCACCTAGATGTGTTCATGACATGCAAATCTCAATGCTCCCTACTAGCCCGTAGTAAATTGGTCTCATCTGCAACGACCTTGAGCGACAACTTGGCTCCAACAGTTGTTTGGATAGATGACAACCCGAGAAATAACACGAGAGAGGTCCTAGAAGCCAAACGACGAGGTGTAACAGTTGTTCAATTACCTTCTACTGCTGTTGCAAAAATGTGGATCGAGGAGAACTATGGTATACCTATCTACGATCAAACTATCCCGAGCTAACATGTCAACCCCATAGCCCACCTTGAACAACTAGAGAAGGCGCACAAACTCCGTTTCATCACTGATAATGCACGCTGGGAGAGAGACGACAGAAAAGGCGAATTTATGAATCTGACAGCCGGCGAATGGACGTTGAGATTCCTACGAGCCTCAGGGTTCACTTCGCCGGTATTGGTATACTGTGGCTCAAGTATCCCAGCGACACGATACGTTTTGAGGTTCAGTCGCGCCGGCTCAACTGTTAGCGCCGCCGTCTGCCTTTCCTTCATTGCAGAGCTTGTGGGTGGTGCTGATGGGCGTCATAACCGATGGGAGGGCTTCAATAGGGTGTGAGCCTCAGAGTGTTAAATTTGCCCCTCCGTCATGACCATCGCACAACTCGCTTGTACAGAATCTCTTTGCTGGATCATCTTTCCTTTGGCCCGCCTTTCTATACTTAATTTCAGTTCCTACAGTCCGTCCAAAATGATGCCTTTCAGTCCACCATTCTGACAATCAGGTCGTACATTAAGGTGATGTGAGAACTTGCACAAGTAACGCACAACAGACTCAAATGCTCGATTGATGGGGGCACCTGTCTGGCTCTACAAGATACCTCATCTACGATACCGATTACAGTGTGGGGAGCATCCCCAGTCTGAAATATGAAAGAATCACGACAGAAAAAGGAGAAACACGAGGCAGGGAAATTGGTGGGATGGTCAAAAGACGTCTAACCCTTATGTGCCTCTTAGACCCATATCAACCAGAAGAAAACCCTTCCCCTTCTCGTCTCTAGGCTATCGGCACGACTGATACCGAATGACTCGTTGTAAAAAATGATTAGTTTGTTGATCTCTCGCTCGGCGAGAGACAAAAGCTACAATGGGATTCCATCCCCAAACTGGCTTCCAATGGCAAAGTCGACATTCCGGGGTGCTCTTGAATTTGGTGGCCGAGGTTGACGAGGAGATCAGTGCCTTGACCAACCACCTAAGGACTTGTAAGAGTGGAACAGAAGGAGAGAAGACATAGCCACAGTTTTGAAAAGCGGCTGCATTAGAGCACGCATCACGCGGCCTACCTGTGCCCGGTCCTGAGATCGAACACCTAAATTCTTGAAATCAATAGCCATTCATTCGTGCGCCGTGGTTGTCCACGCGTCCACGAAGGACATGCACTTCCTCACGGACACCAAGTATTTCCTCGCGAACACCAAGTATTTCCTTGCGAACACCAAGCAATTCCTCGCGAAGGGTCTCGGTGGCTCGGAGAACGGCATTAATGCGGGAATTGGGCATCTGTATCTGTCAAAATCTATGATAAAACAAAAACAATTACATTATGGCAAACAGATTTCTAACCACACGGCTTCAACAGCTCCACCCTTGCTTTTGCGGCTCGAATATGATCCGGGCTAATGTCCTCATCGCCCTGGACTGCGGATGAGAGTAAGAGAATTGCATGACAGAAACCTTTATGAACACACCTGGGCATAACCGAAGGGTGTTGACCACTCCTTCAGCCTTAAGGATGGTAGTTGGATCAAGAGGATCACCACGGTTAATGCGTCGAAGGCCGCCGGTATACTTTCAATACCAGGCAGAGTAGGACATATGTCTGCGAGGGTCGGCATATCATAGGGAAATGTGTATTGAGCTATCGAGGTTGGTGGTTAGTGAAGACCAGCGATTATTGCTCAGGCGAAGTCAGCGGCAAGCTAAACAAGTTGCAACCAGTCACAAGTGAAACAAGAAATACAAGCTCCTCCGAGCACGAGGGTACAAGGAGGTCCACGTCTAAATCAAGATTGCAGTGCAGTGGTTGGTTTATTCATACTTGGGAATGCTCACATTGCTTGCGACTGGGGTTACATTGTCGGTGTTGAATACATGATACATCTTAGAGATTTCTTTGCCGTTGAGCGATTCTAATTGACTCGCATTAGGTGGTTGCACTATAGTACGGAATCAATGACTATTGAGGGGGAAACCGAGGTTGGTGAAACGGCGTGCCCAATGATGTTCAAGGAGAAGAAGATTAAGCGGCCTCACTGCGAAAGTGAATGCGCTTTTGCAACTTGTGTCTCACTGTTATAACTCGGGGGTTCGCTATTGTTGCGGATGTGTGCCCAGCAAGTTTCCGGCGTGATTCTGATTGCATTGCCTGACGAATCACCTGCTGCAGTCTTCCAACTCGTCATAGGCCCACCATTTCACATTCAGCAACAAAAACAAAAGTCCTGGTGACATTCCGCCGACGTGGCACTTCAATTCATATGCCTCTCCATGATCCTCCGACCTACGCTTCCTCCCGCCATCCTTCAAATGGTGAAGCTCTGGAGCCAGAGAGTAAAAGACGTGAGAAGGAACACTGTTTGACTGACAATAAATCCAACCAATGTCGAGAAACACTCAAATCCGGCGAGAACTGCCAGACGTCATAGATACTATCTTAATTGAACTCGTTCGCACTGGGTCTCAGTTCTCCATTTGCTAGCACTGTGCGTATCCGTTAACACCAATTGGGGGCAAGTTCCATTTACATCAGTGGCGTTTATGAATTGTAAACTCATCGTGCAAAATTATAACCCACCCAGCTACACGACTGACTAGCTCCGTTTGTTATGGATAAAGCTAGTGATATCCAAACACTTCTATTCATGGACGTCCACATTCAATAGCATATACTAACTCTTCTTGTATAACAGCACCACGTTTGGGATGGACTACCAATGATTAAACTTGGTTGAGCTGATGGTTCATTCCCTGATTAGCAGAGCTCTGTGATGTCACGAAAGTGGGTCCATCAGTCTTTCCCACTGTTCATTCATCCTATGAACACGGCAAGTTATTGTTTTCCTGCTTCTGAATGCACATTCGAGCTACTCCTAGCTACACCAGACATCTGAGATTTGCTTGTCCGATTTGATACGTGGTCATAATAACAAGTTGGGTGGTGGAACAATGTCAGCGGGAAGTTTCCGAGGCTATTGGAATCTACTACTGGCTCTTGCCAATTCTGATCATCCTTGGAATTCTAAGGCGCCACTGGGAGAAAAACAATATTACTTTTCTTTCTGTATCTCCATACTCTTGCTGCAGGGACACAGAGATACAGAAGATATGCTTCTTTAAAGTGCTTTCAATTCTTTAGCATTATGTCGTTCCTCATATGCACGTACCCGAGAACTCAGCATGATACCCGTAAATATGCGCTACGTGGGTGCCACTGCTTCTTGATGTGATAGGTTCAGTATATTTTGAGCACTTGATCTTACTATCACAGTGTAACTTATACTCCTAGCTCTGGAGGCTCTACACTAACAATGGCAGAAGAATGAAACCCTCGGAAGAACGAGAATTTGCCTCGTATATTTGGGAAGTCTCTTTCACACACAAACCAGGACTTGGATCTCTCGTTAGTCTTGGGCCCCCGCCCCAGCGCAAGCAGTGTGCGGCGTGTCATAGAAAGCTGTTCACACATCCTTTGGTAGTGTACATCTCTCGCCCACTTTTACGTATGACTTGAGCCCGAGAAAATCCGTTACTGTCGCTCCGCAGAACAACTCGTTGACTAATGGTCGAGTGTCACAGCCTTTCCACAGCTAGATGTCTCACCGAGTGATGTTCCTCCACAACAGGTCTATTACATACTGAGGTCGTAAACACAGACCAGAACCTGGAGAAGTTCCGATAACCATGGACAAAGCGAGAAGACTCGTGTAGGACCAATACTATGATCCTCAAGTTCAACGCCAGTCTTAAGAAAACCAACGACCCCCAGCTCCGGCCGCTCGCCTTCAGAATAAATAGGTTCAAAACGTTTAGGAAGCCCGGCCAACGCCCTTGACCAACAACAAAGGTCCAGCAGTACCATTTGAGTTCTTCTGACATGAAGATCTGCCTTGCAATCGTTCTTGCTCTCGCCTCTGTTGCCTACGCCTTGCCCAAGGAGGAGGCTGAACTCGATGCCGCCACTATACTAGCCCAAAATGCTGCCAAAGCTTGTGGTGCCGATAACGCATGCCTTGGCTTCGGTGGTGGAGAACTCTGCAACGATCGTTGCGAGAATTGCTCAGACAATGGCGGGAGCCGTTACACTCGCGGTGAATGCTGTGGCTTGTAGGTGTCGCCTGCGTCGATTTTAGTCTTTGAAGTAACTGATTTCACTTCCTTCCAGCCTGCTCCAAGCGTGTTGCTGCTATCACTGAAACCAAACTATGCAACTCACCCGTCGGACAATTGTTGAAGGTGAGATTTCCGAAACATGTGCATTCAGGACTCGGGTCAGCGGCTGATCACTTCTCCCTAGTCTCTATTCTTGAACCCGTGTATTTTTGACCTTATCCCTGTGAATGATGTGTTGTAACATTCTGTGATGAATCCAGATGTGTGCAGAGTGTCTGAATTCGTTTAGATATCTGAGCGGCAAGAGGTACTAGAACGCTCAATCAGGTTTGAAAACAGTTCAAAGTTCTAGCCGTTCAGGATGGGTATCCATTCCATCAACTCTAACAACATCAAGTGACGCGCCAAGACTTTCCTGTCAGATTGGAGATGATTAACGTACGCACAGACCATCATCTACTGCCCTGAAACGCCTCTGACATGCCGTCGTCAATGAAAGTGATCACTACATTATCACAACGACTTTCGCATCATGTCAAGGTTTACCGTTCCTGTTCCATCGGATGCTCTTCAGCGCATACTAGGTACATAGGTACTAGGATACGTATTCTTAGGGTGGCGGAGAGACTCGATCGAGTTGGCCATTATCACATTTGACTAACCTCTGCTTGGTAGAGAGGGATGACTGAGAATGAGACGTCGGCACATTGATATACGTGTTTACGAGGCTTGGCAGCAAGGGGAATCTGGCGAGAGGTGTACGTATGTATGCAGTGGTATCTATGAATTTGGGTGGACTCGAATTCTCTTTGGATTTATATTTTCACAAGTAGTCCTGCACAATGACATCTCAGCATACGCTGTCGCTGCACTTGAGTCAACCCCAGTTCAATGGTCAATTCCGGGTTGTACATGTGCTCCTACACACAAAAATAGCCCGTGCATCACCCTTCATGCGCATCTCAACCTTGCATCAAAAAAGCATCAAAAAAGTTCACACCAATATGTATATCAACCGCATCGATGTCTACACAGGGGATCCGGTGTCCATCAGGGTCTGTTGCTATGATAGAAACCAGCGATGCGAGTCGCGGCAACGCACTCTTGTTAGTAACAATGCTGTAGGTACATATCTGTGGTTGTTACTAACCACGGTGATGCCTCAGTACTTGGCGAACTCGGAAAAAAAAACAGGACATATTGACATCGCTGACATCGCATGACGGCAAAGGGTATATAAATGGTTCCATCCGAGGGCAGTGGAGTCCTCCATTCGTTCTCATCCCTTCCTCCTTCTCTTTCGCTTTCGCTGCGCCGAACGACGCTTCGTCGGCGTTTTTACCTTCATTTTTTTATACCCAACACTTCTACGACTTCCCGTCTCAGGCTACGGGCTGGTTCTCAATTCTTCTACGTTCAACGATACCATTCCTTGACGCGTGTATCTTTATATCTTATTGCGATTTCTTATTCGTATTGATCTACGATAATGGCCAAAATTTCCGCTCTCTTCCTTGCCCTCGTCGTTTCTTCCGTTCAGATTCAAGTGCGGGCAGCAAATGACTGGTCCAAACCCTGCTTCAACGGTGTGTGCTCCTACGATCTTCCAACGTCTCAAGATGGGCCGTCTGGGACACTCAAAATCGTACGTCCTCCCTTACAACCTACAAGCGAAACATTTCATAGATTTGCCTTATGTACACAGTGGGGGGCAAATACAGCGATAGCAGATATAACACCAGCAGCAGGATGGGAAATCTTGGGCTGTGACCCAGAGGCGATGGAGCAGGACTTGAGGATCGTATGTCGAGGTGGCGACGATAGCGTCAAGTCTGATTGTGCACATTTGTTTGATACGTCCGGATCTGGATCTGGGAGTGGGTCGAGCTCTGCGGGTGTGGTCGTGAGGGCTGTATCGAGTGCAAGCGCAAGTGCGAGCGCGAGTTCTTCTGCTGCTCCGGAACCTTCGGTCTCTGCGTTACCTTCAGACGGGAAAGAACAAGGTGCTGTGGGTAAAATTGTACGCTTACCACAGAATGTACGTCACCTCTCTCTCTTTCTTCTCACCTACTTATCCCTGCCTTCCGCACTTCTTAGTGCGGCAAAGGCCCATTCGCACGTATAGCCAAAGCTTGGATCCCAGAGGACCAATCCATCCCACAAGACATCGCTAAACGCCTCGTCCGACGCGATGGAGAAACACCCGTCGTAAAAGCCGTAAGGCTTGATGTAAACTTTGGCGCTGGGGACACAACAAAGTGTGTATCACTTCCGCTTCTCATGCGCGTGCACAGTTGATAACGAAACTCCAGGAGTGGCCCGGTCCATTTTGCAATCATCGGCGCCAACGTACCTGGCGCAGCCGCACAAGACGACCTCGACGTATCAGACGCTATCACCTCCGGCACTGGGAACAGCACCGCCGTCGTCCGAAGAGCAAGTAGGATTTATGGCCGCCGCGGGATAGGCGATTTCGTCGATAGGGCCGTAGACAAAGTTACCTCTCTGAACGATTTCGACGTCGACAAGACTCAAACGCTAAAACCGCTCGATGTTAGCAAGACGTTCAATCTTGTCAATAAGGAAATAAACTGCGGTTCTGGAGCGGCAGGTGTAAGCGCGAAGATGAAAATTGATGTGGAGGCGAAGGCGCATGCGGTTGTGAGTGTTGGTGTTGCTGCGAGTGGAACGGTTGTACCGCCTAAAGTTGATAGCTTTGGGATTACGAGTAGTGAGTATCAGGTCTTTTCCTTTTTTTCGTGGGGGTCGGGTTCTGAACGGTTCGTAGGTATGACGGCGGATCTGGATGGTGCGATCGTGATGAGTGCTGGAGTCGGTGGGACGCTTGATTCGGGGAAGATCAAACTTTTTGAGGTTGGGGTTCCTGGACTGGATTTCCCTGGGTGAGGGCATTGTCGCTTCTGGTGATGCTAAAGTGTTGACTGGTGAGGGGAACAGCGTGTTGACAATAGGTCCATCGTTCCAAATCAATGGTCAGGCCAAGGCGACTTTGAATTTGGATGTTGACATGCGCGTGGGTGTGAATTATCACATTGAGAAAGCAGAGTTCGTGTTTCCAAAGGGCGGGAAGAAGGGCGGAGCATTTACTCCTAACGATACACGTGAGTCCCTCACTGCTACCCCTTTCATGACAACACGCTGATTCCTGCATCATGTATCGTAGCACTCAAGCTCTCTGCACAACCGTCGGGCAAAGCAACAGGTACGGTCGAGGCTCACCTCATCCCAAGTCTCAATCTCGGGGTCTCCGCATTGGGAGGGACAGTAGAAGCGGGTGTATTCGTGGATTTGGACGCGTCGGCAAGCATGACTTTGACAGTCGAGGCTACGGGTGCTGAGAAGAATGTCACCGTCCAGCCTCGTGCCTTAGATCCTGCAGTTCCGGGCCTCAGCGACGAAGACAAACCTTCTGGGCACAAAGTTAGTGGGATAATGATTCCTCGTGGGTCTGGTATGATCGGAGAGGATTACTTTGCTCGGCGGTCCCCGGCGCCTTTCAGTTTTGGTGATGCCTTTGGGGCCGTGAAGGATAAAGTCTCGGATGCTGCAACAGCTGTTGGCGATGCTGCGAAGAACGTGGGGAATAAAGTTGTAGACACAGCAAAGAACGTTGGAAGCAAGGTTGCTGATACCGCGAAGAACGTAGGGAGTAGCATCGGGGATGCCGCATCAACTGTAAAAGACAAGGCTTCCTCGGTCGTCAATTCCGTCACTGGAAAAGACGAGCCCAAGAAGGATCCGAAAACGTTAGCAAAGGCTCCTCCGAAACCGTCGACCTCTAAGGCCGCTGCCAAAGCGACGTCCACGACCAAAGCCAAGGCGACGTCAACAAAGGCATCATCAACGGCTGCAACGCCCAAGTCGACCAAGAAGGCAGAACCTGCTCCTGCCGCACCTGCAACGAGTGATGCTTCATTTGGAGGGTGCTTCGAAGTGGGTGCGGGGTTGGATGTCAACGTCGGGGCCGATGCAAACTTTTTTGAGTTGTTCAATCCATCAACCAAAATACCCCTGTTCTCCAAAAAGTTTTCGCTGTTCAAGGTGGGTTCCCTAGTTGTGTATTTTGGGAATGATGGATGATGACTGATGTGACATGTGATAGAAATGTTTTGGGGATGCAAAGTCCCAACGCCGCGCGCTTGGAGGTCATACGAGTGAACGGAGGATGGGAGTATTGGAATCGAGGGCGGTGAATTTGAAGTGTAACGGGGTAAATGTGGGGAAGGCGACGGAGTTGGCGAATGAGGTGGTGTCTGCAGCACAGATTAAATAGTTTGTTGTAGGTAGTGGTGACCTGGTGGATGTATTGTATGTGTGGTGTATGGTGCTCCGGCAGTGGTCCATTTGCCTGGGCGTGAGCCTTCACTCAGTGTGTGTCCGTCCTTTCTCGCCAAAGGACCTAAACCTATGGTGGATAATTTACAAGTATTTCTTGAGTCTGACCCACGCCAACGGACGATCAGTGCAAGGGATACTCAAGGAAGGCATCAGATACGTTTAGGTTTGTGATATTCATGACTGAAGGACGGTTCCCGATCGAAGAATGTCCCCTCTAGTCTGCGACTAACAAAACATGGGCACCTGAGCTGTGATCATTCCAGCTAGAAGTCTGACACTCATTCTAGACTCATCTTTTCGACATACACATCCAGGTCAAATCTCAAATTGACCATCAACTTAAAGACCTGGCTTGACCCTAGCGCGGAGCATCCCCACTCTTCTAGACTTGCCAGTGCGTGGAGCTCCGTCTTCTTTCAACGTGTTCTACTAACCCAACGTTCTCAAGACAGTGAAAATAAAATTCCTTTACTATTTGGTCACTTGCTAGAACCTGTGCCACGTTCGCCGCAACTACGCCTGTTGGACACAGACAAAGCTGCAGAGCCAAGAGCGCAGCAGCGAACTGGTACACAAAAGTAGTCAAGCCGACACCAATCAATGCAACCACAAGTGACGACCCTTTCAGAAACCGTCCAACCGT
>JAEUWJ010000771.1:0-26459 GCA_018524395.1 Podaxis carcinomalis
CTCTCACATTTTCAAACTCCTGAAACGTTGTCAAACTCCCGATCAATGATAGTAGGGATAGGTCGTGTGTGACATGCTGTCCCCACATGGAACGCCAGACATTCGGTGACAAATGGACACCACATCCCGAGTTTATGTAAAATCTATATTTGAGTTGAACATGGTCGCGAGACGACGATTTCCTGGGCCCCACATTATCAGGACCTGTCCTAAATGTGAACTCACACATAGATGCGAGATAGCTTACTACTGGGCCTCACGTCACTAGGACATGGCCTCAACCTGAACTCGTACAAAGCTATAAGATAAATGAACACCTATACCTGACATTCCCTTGGCATGACCCCCACATGAAATTGGGTGTGCATGGAGGATAACTGAGCACATGTGCCCTATCTGCATGCCGGTTATAACCATCTGATGCCCAGCTGAAATATATTCGAAGTACATATCCTGGGTGCCCATCAGCATTGAAGTGAACATAGCTCAAGCTCGAAGAGGATGCCATCAGATTTGAAATGGCAAATCCTGAAGAGACTGTCCCTCAAGATGAACTTGTATCGACAGTTTGCATTACAGATATTCCTACCATGACCACTACACCCCCATGTTTCAAAGCTCTGAGTCGGACACGAGTCGGACACTCCAACCGCTGCAGTAGGCGGACCCCTATGTAAACCAAACAAGGTAACTAATGTGCTGAATGAATTATTGATACTGGACTCTCTTCTTCCCTCTCCTATTTGCCTCATCCCCCAATGCCATTGGTAGGGGACCCGGCACAACATCTGCAACAGGATTTGTGTCTTGTGGTCGCACTTCATCTGGTGGTGAATTTTCGTGCTCGGGGATCACTTGAAGTTGGACCACTGCTGGAACATTGCCATCATGGGCGCTGCCACCATTGTTAGGAGTTGCTTGCATGTGCTTGGCCTGTTGGTTGCGATGTCCTGCGTCTTTGTACTTGAGCACAGGGGCAATGACTTCTCTTGGGATAACTTCATGGCTGAGGTGAGCGTTATGGAAAGCATGGGTGTTGATCATGAATTGATCAACGGGTAAGTGGATAATGATGTTGCGTGTCACCTCGATCATCACTTTTTCTTGGATGACAGTTTCCTTGCCAGTAGCACTGCATTTTGCAGTAAAGCAATCATGTTGGACATTGTAGTTGAAAAGTAGAGCCTACAAACATATCATAGTCAGATACATAACTTGGCATCACCGAAAAGATTAGATTACCTTTCCAGATATAGCAACAACCGTCTGCAGGCCATTGGATGGTCGGATTAGAATGGGCATATCAAAGATAGGGTGACAGTCTGCCATGACTTCAAACAGGTCAAGTAGAACCACACAGTTAGACTCATTATCTGCATCCCATAGTATTTCTATGATACGGCCAGTAATAGTTGCATGATCGGATGCAAGTGGTGAAGTTGTGAAAACCCATGAACCAACAGCACAGACATCATGATGCTTTGCAATGATGCTCTTGCTGTGATACCATGATATGGCAGTCCATTTGGGTTGCTGATTTATGGCCATCATTCCTTTAGTTTCACTCCATTGGACGCGAGATTACTCCTTTTGATTTGTCTGTTTGTTCAGCTGTTGTGGCATGAGGTGAACAAATCCTAGGACAGATGGTATGTCAATAATAAGGGCTAGCTGCTAATCATATGAGTGCCTACCTGGTATAGACGTTGAGGGTTCTAGCCACCCATGTAGTGACCACATAGTTGCATTAGTTGATACAAAATGTTGAATACCAGGGCCCGATTGCATCCATTGCCCAGTCAATTTTGAGTGCCAGTACCCACCAGACATGATATGTTTCAGTGCTTCCTGTCGTGCTAGCTGACAGGCAATGTCCCAACCTGGTGCCTGGTGATTGGAGTGTACTGAGCACACCCGAAAAATGGAGTTGAATGACTCATAGCTTTCAGTGATCATACCAATGAGAGGACCAAAGTGTTTGATATCCTCTCACGCATGGACAAGGAGGTGATATTTGAGTTTCTTGATAACCTTCGATGGATCAATCTCACCAGCAAGATCAAGAACATTGGTGATTGCTGTATCAAGATCATCCTACTTAAAGTGTTATTGAATATTCTCACTGCAAATCATTGGAGATAACTTACTAGGTACTTGTCCAAGCGGCATATTTCTGGGAACCAAAGAAGAGCACAGAGCTCTCCAACTGCCCTTGTCAATGCAAGTATCTTGTCATTCATGATGTCGTATGTATGAAATACATTTACTTGAGCAAGAATCTTGAACTGGCATCCAATAAGTGAGTTTGCATACTGTGTGATGTAATTTGCTTGAATTGGTTCAATCGAGAGGCTGGTGGTGTCAGTAGCCTGCAGCCGGACTGCATATTTCTTCTTCTGATCCACATTGAGAGACAAATGCGTCATCCGCCATAAGTACTTGACAATTCCGAGGAGGACAGTATGTAGGAGCTCAACAGGCATATCTCGCGTTATGTCCCAATCTGTTGTATGTTTACCCTGAGTTAATGAACTGACTGGCTTGTACACATGCTTTATACTCACCATCGATGAGAAGAAAGTTGTTGTACACAATCAACTTGTTGTTGGTGGCCCAGTTCATCAGAACATGTTGAATTTGTGAAGTGGAGACACCTGGATTTGCAGCTTGAAAGTCTTGAGACCGGATAATGAAATCATCAATCCAGCATTGAGTATAAGCATCCTTAACCCCTGTTGCTTTTTGTAGGTCCATAACCAGCCCAGGTTTGCCAAGGCATGCTACTTCAACCTGATTCTCCAATTCATGGAGGGTTTCTTTACTTGAATGGGCAATACCAGGCTAATTGATCAGATTAGAAATGTAGTGGGGTTGACTCAAATGTGAGTCGTTCAACTAGCAGTGACTCACAGTAAAGAAAGCACAGTAGCCAGACTCTGTTGCTTTGTGTTTCTTGGTCCTGCCTACATGACACTTTCGGCAAGGATAATTTCCATTAATTCCAATGTGACCTGATATCTCGCTTTGTGCGGGATTGTCTCCAGGACCAGCATTACATCAAATTTTGGAACGGATGTCCAATCTGGTCAATGCATGCTTCACGTGGACAGGGGAATCATGTGTTGATCTAAATGATCAATGTGGGAATAGAGGTATGAACATATCAGCCGTGTTCCTCAGATTCGTATGTTGATGGCTCACTCACCTCAGAACTTCATGGATACCTTGGAACTGCTCCATCACTGAGACATGCTGGGACGTTGATATAAAGTGGATGTTGTATTGGTGTTGAAGCTGCTCTCGTAGGAGGTTTTGGTGAGTCATGTATAAGTTCCAGTGCTTGTTCCAGCTTTTCAACTGATTTCCAGATACATTGTCACCAAAGATGTCGATAAAGCTCGTATATAGTGGATCTCCTTGGGCAAGCTTCCGATCAGGATTTGGAAAGCGTTGAGGATGCCCTGCAGCAATTGTCACAGCACTCCAGTTTGGGACTTCACAACGTTCGACCAGGTCGAGGTAAGTGTATTTCAGGTCCCGCGCATGGATGAGGATGGTGTGGCTATTGACAATGGTGGCCAAGGACTATTTCTAGTGAGTGATTGACTGACAATACAACAATAGTGGCACTCACATTCTCATCTGTTTCTACTAGCCATGCATCCACCACTATCTCACCATCTTCCTCGTTCTCCAGCCAACATACTGGTACAACAGTTTGGCCATCCATTAACCTTGCTGGTTCATCAATATAGTAATGGCAAGTTCCAGCATCATACATTGGGCTCAGCAAGTGGCGGTCCATGGTTCTCTACTTCTCTGCATGCCAGATTTCAGAAATGGTGCCGTTCTTTGGAATTGCAGGGTAAAACCGCAGTTGGTTTGCAAGATGTGGGTTTGACCAATCCTATAGGAATGCTGTAGGTTTCATTGTCAAAGAATGCAGTCAATCTCACGTTTGAAACTAGGGCCCATATGTCATTGAATGAGAATATCTTTCCAGTGGTAGGTGTCTTGCACTGTGTCGTGGAGATACCACTCTCATTGTGTATCTTTTCCTGAATATTTTGCAACGAGTGGTATGACAGTACATCTTGAACACCACACTCATGAAGCAACCACAAAATTGCTTTCATCATCTGTCTTGACATGCGTAACCAAGGCATGTTGTCGATTGCATCAAGCAGGAACACAATTTTGGATGGATATGGCCTCCAGTCGCCATCACTTGCATCTTGGGCAAGAGGTATGATTAGTTCGTCATAAAGCTTACTGATTGATACTGGCACATACAATCATTTAGCAAGATATCCTCGAAGTCACTGGCATCGTTGTCCAGTTCACTGATCATGATATCATCCATTTCAGGCTCTTCAACTATTTCCTCTCTTTCGTTCCCAACATCAGACCATGCACCCCATCCTTCAAGTGTTTTATCAAGTTCTGCTTCCAGGTGTTGTTGGATACATTCGATCAACTCTCCAAGTACGCTAACATCCATATCAATATTGTTATCAAACTTCTCTCAAAATGACGTCTCAGCACTGGTTTCTGTAGTTTGTCGAGCTGGGGGTGACCCCAATGGATGGGTCGATATAGTTTGCCTTTGTGCCGTTGTGGGTATTCCGCCTTGTGTAAGTATTTGTGTCATGGCTTCTGAAGTGTTAAGCTGAATTCTTGCTTCTATCTCACAGACTTCGTGCTCCTTTTGGAGTTGTGCTTCAACTGAACTTTGGTGGTGGGAACTTGACAAATGTGTCGTCAAGCTTTGTTTTTGAATCCAGGTAGCTCCATTCCCACTTGAGTTATATTCAAGGCAGAGGCAACACTGGACAAGATTGTCCGTCTCATTCCTCTCAATAACTGAAGTTTTACTCAGCTAACCTTCATGTCCATTACAGATGGAAAGGCTACTCACAAGACGGGAGGTCTTTCGGCTTCTGGCCACGCATGGGAGGTTAATTGAACCTGAAGTGTGTGGGTGGCCCAAAATGGTGCAGTCTGAGGCTGACTGTATACTAATATATTTATTTTGCTAAATAGGAACCATTCAGCATTTTGGACACGTCAGTTTCCTGGTTTCCACCATGTCCTCCCCTTCTCCCTCTCCTCAAGCAAGCCCAGCTGTGTCTGAGCAAAGTCGTTCAGCAGAGTCTCCAGGCAGCGCACAGGAGAGCCTGCTTGATGCTGACATCACCCACTATGTCAGTACTGAAGATTCAGGTTCAACTGGTAATAGAGTGCCCTCAGACACGTCATCAGATGAAGACTGGGGAAGTCCACCCTTCACTCAAGTACCCAACCATGGCGCGTCTCAGGCAGGTACAGATGCGCATGACAGTGGCACCAATGACTTTTTAAGTCCCAGCCAACAACGAGGAGCACTTGTTGAAGCAATGCATACTGCCAACCGACTCAAGCTGCATCCATATCAAGTTGCTCGGGTCAAAACTTTTGTCATGGTAAGTTGTCATTGACGTTGGTGTAATACTTAGCTGAGTCATTTGCTGTCAACGGTAGAACCCATGGAGCTCTCAGCTGGCTGAAACTTTTTGTGAGGTGCTCGCACTTGGTAACAAGTTGGATCAAGTCATACTACAACAGCCATGTTTCACTGTTGACACTGTGCTGGCGGTATGTTGATATTTCAATACTCTATTTTCACATCTCACCATCAGCTATTTATAGAAGACGGTTAGGTTGTATACTCTAGGTGTTGTTCTATCTGAGAAACTTTGTGGGTACAAGGGTAATACACCCATCAACCATATTTTTGTGAGTCCGCATTCCCTTTACTATGGGAGAGGTTGCTAATTAATGAATTTATGGTAGACCATCATTGCGAAGCAGCAAATCAACGTTCCGTCGAACCTCAGCAAGAACCCATTCGCACAAGAGGTTATCAAGTCCCATATTGGAAATGAGCTTATGCAGCTTCGCTCTGCAATGAAGAAAGCTGTGAGTACCACTGAAACATGTCGTTTGTGGCCTTTCACTTATCCAACCCAGATCAAGAAGAGTATTGACAAAGACTGGTCAATCTATCAGCTGGCCACCAATTTAGTCGAGGGCTCGCCGTGCAAAGTCTGCATCCCCCTTTGTGTGCGGCTCGCAGTTATGGTATGTACGTCACAATTCAGACCATGAAAACCAAAGTCTAACTTTGACTTAGTGCAAGGTGTACACAGACTTGTTGCCTTCCCCAGAGACTACCAACTTCTGGGATGCCATTGATGCTTGCCTCGAATACTTTCGTACTAAAGTCAACAATAATGCTGATGCCATTCGGAAGTAAGTGCTTCTAGTATTTACCTCTCACTCTTGCTAACAGTTAGCTAGGATTCTTTCGGGTACACTTAAGGATGACCGTATGAAGTATGGTGCACTCGAGACAATTTATGATATCCCCGAGGAGGGTGGGGACTTTGAACAGGGTATTGCTGATAATATGTGAGCCGACCACTTAATTTCATCATTAGTTTCCTCTCAAATCTGTGCCATAATACCCATGTTTCCATGTTCTTAAAATACTTAATCCAATCTAATGATTACTACATCATACACCTCGCTATCTAAACTACGTGTAAACCTGAGTTGTTAAGGGAAGCTGGCCATGACCAGCATGACATCTATTTGGGGTCAATGCCAATTGGTGCAACCAATGTGTATGGGGCACGTCGAGCCCGTAAGTGTCCATGTCGGTCCTTCATGGGGGCAGGTCACACCGGGGTTGGTGCCCAGCCAGCTTGCATCACAGTGGACAGTCGGTTGGTGGCTGGTCCACCATGGTCCTGCCAGTGGATCTGCCACCTTGTCACCAGTGCTTTGCCAGCCATTGCCCAGCAGGTCCAACATCCCTGTGCTAGCGGTGCACTCGCCCTCAGGCACCTGGTGCTAAAAGCTGGCTATGAGGTAACTGGTACCGAGTTCCTGACTAGAGCGATTTCCATTGGGCTTCCACCTGGATCCATCTTGATGACAGGTGAATGCATCACCTGGGTGACGTGACAGCTCCAGGTCAGGGAAACATTTTTTTTGGAACAGGCGTGTAGGGCTGTGGAAAAAACTCTGGGTTTTTTACCATCCTTTTTTACACGTAATTTACTACCATGACCAGTAAATCACCGGTAAATTACAACATCCCAGAAAACAGGTATTTTACTAGTAAATTACATCAGTCACATGTAATGTTGATGGCAGAGCTCCACCATTCTGCCATGGCTGGCTGGCAGAATGGCAAATGCCAGGCAGATCAACAACATTACCAGCAAATAGGGCAGAACCATGGGAAATCCGCCAAACTGCTGCCGCCTTTCCTTGGTTTATGTGCTGATGAGTAAAAAAAAAATTGTACTGTATTTCATGACCTCTTCCAATGCCAGGCGGAAGACCTCCAACTTTCATCACTCACAATTTCACGTGTCTTGAGGCTCTTGGAAACAAATCTGGCTGTTACTTCTGGAAGTGTAAACACTGTACAGATGAGAACAGTCCAGGTTCTCACATTGAGGGCCATGACAACCACCTTTACAATCACATAATTGACACTAAACTCTGTCTAAATGCACCTTCAGAAGTCCGAAGGATGGCCTGTACACTTCTTGCAGCAAAAGGGGATGCAAACTCAAGTTCTATCATGGTTTTGACACAAGGGGACCCTGCTTCGCAATTAATTGCTGATGATTCTACTGTAATTGATGGATCAAAGAAGCGCAAGACTGAAGGACTGATGGGGTACATTGACATGGCACTTACAGAAGGCCAGCAACTTAGTGCAAATACCAAGATGTTTCAGTGAGAGACAAATTAGGTATTCTTGGCTGATAACAAAGTCCTAATCTTAATAAGGTTCTTTGTCCATGCAAATATCCCTTTTATTGCTGCCAATAGTCACTTCTTCAAGTTATGGCTGAACAAAATCTGCCCATCATATGCACCCACAAGCTGTTATGTACTTACACACTCAGTAATGGACACCAAGGTTGCCTGTGTCAAAGAGGAAGACATACAGTGGCTACATACTTGGGATTGACTTACATTGCTCTTTGATGGATGGGAGGATCACTTACAATGTAGTCTGTATGGTGCCATGGTCTCAGAAGTCAATCAATTTCCTGTTGTTCTCAGCCTTGAGGACATGACTGGTGAATGTGCTACAGCTGGAAACTTGCATGCTTCCGTTATCAGAGCATTATGCTCAATGGAGCTTGAAGATGGAACCAGGATAATTGCCCTAGTCACAGACAACCGAACTGTGATGAAATTGTTCCAGTCTCAGTTTCAGCAAACATATTACTGGGTTCTTGTAAGTGTTGGTTGATTCATTGACATCCAAAGGCTTGATTTTCTTATTATGTATAGACACTACCATGCATTCTTCATGCCATCAACAACATGATTGGCAAGGTTACATCATTTCTGGAAATGAAAGATGTCATCAAGAAGTGCAACAGAATTGTGATGTTCTTTAATGGATCACACTACTGGGGAGGGCAGCTGAAACAAGAAGCCAAAGCAGCTGGAGTTAATTGAACTCTACAAAAGAATTGCAAGACCCAGTGGTATGTTCTTATTCTTCAGGGCCTCAGTATTAAGTCACACAGGTATGAGCTGTATAACTATTTGTGAACCTTGTGTTAATGCCCAATTGCATGGTCAGGGTACCTCTTTCCAAGATTTGTATACAGCCAGATGCACAGAAGAAGACAAATGGCCTCTCTGCTATTCCAAGTGATATCTACATAACCATGCTTTCAGATGCAACATTCTGGGCTTGTCTCAATCAAGTCATCAAAGTCGTTAAACCCCTTGTTGATGCCATTGGAAACCTTGAATTTCACAATGTCACTTTAGCTGACTGTATGCTTGAGCTCATTTGCTGTGATTGAGATATGATCAGGCTGCCTTTTGACTCAGAGGAGGACAGTGTAGGCTTTTGGATGCATGCAAAATCTGTATTCAATTGCTGTTTTCATGCTATGAACACACCTATTCATTCACTTGCCCTCTTTCTTCACTCACTCACATGTTATCTTGCAATCTCTCAAGCAGCAAGTGGTCGCTCATTTGCATGCATGGTTACTATGGCACTTGGAATAGCACAACAATGGAGGTAGAGTGAAGACAGGGCTCGAAAGCTTGACAGTGACCTCAAAGTATATCACCATTGTCAACTACCTTTTGAAGGAGGTGATCGTCATGGTCTTGAGTAGTGGGAGGGGCTTCTAGTAAGCTCCAGAGACCATCCATTGAAGATCTTTTCCATCAAGATCCTCTTGATTGTTCCCCATGCAGCTGATGTCAAGTGACTCTTTTCTCAACTGGGTGGGGTCCAAACAGCAAGGAGGTGTAATTTGGCCCCTCCTATGCTCAAGTCTCTTGGCAAATTACACAGAAACTACAGCTACCATCTAGCTAAACATCTCCAGTCTTCTGGAAAATCACTCTGTTGAACCCATGCATACATGCACACACCTAATGAAGTTGGGATCAACATAGGTCTCACTTAAGAACTCAAAGAACATTTTACTTGGACTGGTCTGTTGGCTAGTAGCTTGGCCAAGAATGACAACAATGGAGGCCAGGAGTCAATCATGGAGGAGGAGCTTGATGAGGCATTTAGGGAACTTGAGGTCAGAGTATCTGAGCACTCTGACTTGTGTGATGGAGTAGAGGTACTTGCAAGGGAGGTTTATGACTTTGAGGAGTATGTAAAATTTGCTGAGGGAGTGGAACTGGCCATTGAGAGGGAGAGCAGTACACTGTTTGTAGGTGAGGCGAGCAGCAGTGGAGTGTGGAGTATTGATGGTCTTCTTTCTGAAGGCAGTGTTGGTCTGTGAAGGAACAATATTGAAGAGAGCATACTACAACTATAGTTAGATAAAAATCATGAAAATGTTTCATTGAGGATTCTGCCATGTTCTGCCACCCCTGGCAGTTGCCAATCTGCTGATCTGCTGGCAGAACTATCCTAGAATAGTTCTGCCATGGTCACTAGTTACATGTGTTTTTTTTGGGCAGCTAGTTGCATCAGTTGCATCAGTCAGGTGTTTGAAGAAGCTATATCACAGCATAGACTCTTCTATCAGAATGCCAGGAATCCCAAGCTGGGCTGAAGATGTTTTATTGCCCCCACCAACACTCAATGTCATGAATCTTATCAAACATGTCCTACCTCCAATGCAAAACTGAATTACACTGAATCCATCTGACCCATCTTTCTTTTTGTCAATGCCAACATCAATAGCAGACAGCCATTCTGCATGCTTCCTACTCTCTCTACTAGTTCCTACACCAGCATCCCTCAGTGCAATGCAGGATCAGGTGCCAAAATTCAAGGTTGTATGTCATTTTTGCTGCCAGGAGTAGGGCTTTGGATGCTATTCTGGGTATTAGATGTATGGGAAGCCCTATACATGGTCGATAGGAGTCAGGGAACATGGGTGGGCATGGTCAAAACCTTGCGGGAATGGCAGAACCACAGAATGTTGCATGTGCTGCATGATATTCCATGGAATGCTCACTTACCTGCAATTATGGGGTCAAGGCCAGACACGCTGGAGTGGTACTGCTCAACATGATGGTTGTCTGATACACACATGGAGCAGATGGGAACACTGCTCCATAGCTGGCTCTGCTCCAAAGAGGTCAAAACAGTTGTGTTTCTCACTGTGTACAACATCAACAAGCTCATTCATGTGTTTCAGTTTGCAAAGGAGACATACCACATGTTGTCATTGACTCAACACCTACGAAATGTCAGGGAAGAGTTGTCCACACACAACGTGACATCGGTGGTGGCCTATCTCTGTGTCAGCTTGGGCAGGGTGGAAGGGTCTTTGCTTCCATCAATGGAAGGAGATGATCTGGGGAATCACTGGATTTTAGTGATCATCAACATGGTGGCAGGATGTGTTTGAGTGGCAGATTCAATGGGATATGGGATGCCAAACAGGTTGAGGGAAGTGATAGTCTGGTGGTTACAAGTTCATGGCATCAATAATGTTGTCCATGATGAAGAAATGAAGTGTACCACCCAGATTGATGAAGTCTCCTGTTCAGTGCTTTGCCACAATGCACTTGAACATCATTTCTTCCCATCCAAAACTCTGCTGCTACCTGGTAAAGATGCTATCATCAAGAGGATGCATATAATGAGCCAGATCATTGCTTACCTAAAGTTGACAGTGAGTTATTGTCATGAACTTATCAACTTTCCTTATCATTGACATATAAACCTTTAGGAACCTACTACCTTTGTTACTACAGAACAAAGTCAGTTATGACTTCTTGCACATAATAGCACTATAACAGCTTTACTGCAATACAACACATTTGTCCCCAAACCAATGAAATTCATTCCAGAACATTTGATGCTTCCTCCCATCTTGAAGCCTACTACTAAGAAAAAAGAGATGACAATATCTGAGTACACACCTGGATCAATAAACACAGAACCTCCACACAAATGACAGAAAGATGACAGTCATTTGCCAAGACTGTCATCTTTTCAAAACACATTCGCAACAATTATGGGGCTGCCAAAATGTGAGGGCAGTGGTGAGGGTGAGGAGAGTTCACAGGATGGTGATGAAGGAATATTGGAGTTGAATGGTGCATGCCTCATTGATATCATGTCAAAGAAACATAAACTCACCCATAGTCTTGGTGGGTGTCTGAAAATCAGGCTGCTTGACAAGTTTTTGGTACTATGTTATCAGGAAGGCAAACCAATGAAGCAGTTGTACTGATGCAGTGGAACAGGATATACTCACATTTGGACCAATCATGGACTATCCCAAACTCTTTGACACTCATGTTCATGCCAGAAGCTTCCTATTGAGCTGTGAAAGAAAGCAAAGGCCCAAGCAGCTTCAAGTGCACTCTCTAGGGATGAAACTGACCAAGTTATAACTGCCCCACTGGTGCCTACATCTGACTCAATCCATGGTTCAACAGTTGATCTGGTGGTTCCAGCCCCAGTTGCATCAATTGTTCCTTTTGTTCAAATGGCAAAGAAGAAAGCACAGAAGGATTGTCATAGCCAACTTGACTTAGCAGTCATAAAGCTAATTTGTGGGGCAGGCATACCAACTTTGCTTGTTGGTTCTGATGATTGGATTGAGTTTTGGGCAACAGTGGATGTGACATGTAAGCCTGGGACCCAGGAAGACTTTGAAGTCAAGCAAGTGGTCAGTGAAGTTGAAGCTATTTGCAAGCAGCAGTTGGAGATCCTACATACCCAAAGAAATTTGACAATATCATGTGATGGAGGTACTTCCAGAGTGCAAGAGGCTTTCTGGACAGTTCACATCTCAACAGAAGAGGGCTGTGTGTACTTTATTGATGGTCAGGAGGCAATGTCTGAGTTGCATACAGGACAATGGATCACAAATTTGTTGACCTAGGTATGCTGTTAGTTCTTGACACATAATTGAAGTTCATAAATCTAATTATGAGCTGGACTATTGAAGATATTGGTCCCTCTCAGTTTTGCACTGTAGTATGTGATAGTACAGGAAATACACAGGCTTCACACAACATTCTTGTTGCAAAATATCCCACATCTTTAATATTCCTGATATATGTCATCACTTTAGCAATACACTCAAGAAAACATCTCTATTGATTATTTCTGCTTGGTGCATATTTTCTTGACTAGATAATGACTATTTATAACTCATTGATTGGTCACTTTTTACCTGCCCACAGACTATTGCAACAATATGCAATATCATTACAAAGTTCCATAAATCACATATTGGGTCAGCAGAGCTTGACCATGCACAAAAGGAGCTTGGAATTGGAAGAGGCCTTGTGACAATTGGAAAAACCTGATTTGGCTCAGTCATTCAAGCTGCCAAGTCTGTTCAAAGGAATCTTCCTGCTATTTGTCAAGTTGTTGAACAGGGTGTCTTTACCCTTGATGTGAGCAAGCAATGATCCACTGTGATAGTGGTGCTTTCTAACATAATGAGTTTAGGAGTCCCTTGCCATATATTTTGCTTCACAGGCATCACCTGCAAGTGCAAACTTTACAGCCTACTTATCACAGTTGATCAACATAGGGATGCCAGCTCTCAAGGCATTGACATGCCTTGAGGCTGATGATGCATCTCCAGCTGACATGTATTTACTCTGGCACGCTTTCCTTCAGTCTACAAAAATGGTTCTCAAAGATAGGAATCAATATATTCCCCAAGACACTCAAGATCAAATCACTGGCATTCTCAATCGGTGTCACAAGTTAGTGTTTGAAGATGGGCAAATCTCAACTACTGCTGATCTCTATCTCTCTGCAACATATCTTCATCCAAGTGAGTTTCACATCTGGTTTGTGTATATTTAATGGTCGCTTATCAGCTTATTAGCATATCTTCATAAAACTGATGTTTTTTGAGGCAAGAATATGCCATATTAGTATGATCTGAAGTTGCATGGAGTTGACCTAACTGGAATCCAGTTCCATGATACATTCTGGAAGGTCACTCAGTTTCTTGCTGGTGTTGCAGAGAAACAAGTTACCCAACACCCTGAGTTAATGCATTGGAAAGGCAATGGTTCAAAGTGCACATCACAGCTCCTCTCTGAGCCACAACACTATGCATGACAGTAGTATCCCTTCAATCAACAAGTCAATCCAGTACTTGGTGTCATCCAGTGGTAGAAAAATCTTATTGGAAATCATTTTGCGATGATTTTGCCTGTAAGTCCCTAGACACTTCTTATGATAAGGCTAACTCATCTGATTCCTATGCTCTCATAGCATTTGGTGATCAAGGTCTTTGCTGCACATATCAATTCAATGGCTGAAGAACAGACAGTTTCAAACCTCACTTGGTTAACCCCTGCGCTGCAATCAAGTATGAATGTAGAAACTGCTCTTTCAATGACTCAAATCTGCCAGTATTTTTGTATGCAATGGCAGCTCAAGGTATGTTTCTGCTTCCAGCTGTAGTGCTTATCCTTAGATTCCTTACTCATCTACTACTAGAACCTGCTTGGTCCTAAACATGAATTTACTCTCTGTAATGTCACAAGACCCTTATTTGGACAGCAAAAGGATTTCAAGGGAGTCATTGATGACATTGGTGATGTGGATGACTCCTGGCTTGACAACAATTCACTACTTGCCCCAAGTAAACAAAATCTCTTGATTGCAGCCTCTTCTCCTGTGTTTCTTGGTTTGGAATATCTTAAGTCATTGCTTTCAACTGACTATGAGGTAAAGGGAGCAATCTCAACAGGTGGAAAGTGTGATATTGAGGTGCAGGAGGCACCTGTTAGCAACAATAATGATGATGACTTCACAATTTCTTTTGATTAGCTCCTCTTAATGATCACGTGCAACAGTCATGTGACCAGTAAAATACCAGTAAATTACCAGTAATATACCAGGTGTGATTCTAGCCTTAGGTAAGTTACTGGTAAAAAATTCTGGGAGGGAGGTTTTTTCCACAGCCCTAATCCTCTGCACAAGCCAGTCTCATGATCCAGTGATGTTAGCTATGATTAAGGTATCATTACAACAGAATTCATATGTGAAGAGTAAATTGCTTGTGACCAAAAATTTTTGCAATATGCCATCAATGACAGTAGTGAGTCAGACTGAGGGCCAACAGGACCCCTGAAAATTGGGGGGTGTCTCTGATCAAATTTGGATAGAAATATGAAGATTTCTCAGAAACCCTCTACACATCTTTGGATAAAAATTGTGGGACTTTGGGCTGAAACCCTCCTTTGAGTTCCAGATAAGACCTTGGTCTCTGGAGGTACTCTGTTAAAATGCAGATAAATTTTCATGTAAACCACACAGAAAGGTCTTCATCTTTGCTTTTTTTTAAAAAAAATGACATTTATTGCAATAGACTAGCTACTACAAGTGGGTGCATGATAGCAGTCCCAATACTGAACCTAAGAGAGAAAAGAAAAAGAAAAAGAAAAAGAAAACAGATGAGAGTAGAGAGGTAGATAGACCATAACCTAACTAGAAATGGAGAAATGAAAAGAGAGAGAAACTAACTTATTGAATCACAAAGAGAAGTGTATAGAGGAACACTGAGGTGGGGAGCAGGGAAGCTACCTGCAGTGAAGAAAGGAAAGGGTGATGAATGAAAACAAACCCCCTTCTAGTGCACATCTGGAACTCTATTGGCAGTGATGCACTCCCTCTGTGAGAGGCGTTGGGTGGCGAACTCTTCCTGGGTAAGGAGTCCTTGGATCTGGTCTGTGAATCAGAATCCAGCAGAGTTATGCTTGAGGAAATTGATGAGCCAGTAGAACCTGTCTCTGGATCCTACTGAGTAAGAGAAGCAACTGCAGTCATTGAGTATGTGTTTGTGCATCTCAAGTGTTTCGCTGCAAGAGCATGAGGTGATGTGGTGCCCAGGAAAGAAGTACTGATGAAAGGTGCCAATAGGTACATGATTGGTAATGCACCGGGTGAAGCATGTGCATAACTGAGGATTTTGACTAAGCGGAGAGCAGAGCCAAGTACTGCCCTTGGTGTACTTGGGCTTGAGAGGTTGGCCAGCTCCATCCTTAAGGGTGAGCCATGAGTTGCTGCAGTATTTGGGATCATTCATGAGGGCATGCCACTGTTGTAGACATGCTCTGGTGTGTTGGTTGTGAATGAATCCAATGGATGTGTGGAAAGGTTGGCAGTGATTTAGAGGAAGGGAGAGGGACTTGGCAAGGTTGTGCACTTGTTTATGGATTGACCATGATGCCAATGAGGGTATGGACCAGAAGTGGATGTAATTCAAGAGAGAAGAGGAGAGCCATGAATGGAGGAGGGGGGCAACTGCAATGGCATCTTGATGTGCACTGTGGGGGCTGTATGAGAAGAGGAGTTTAGTAGAGGAGATGGAGTTTGTAAAAACTACAATAGAAGAAGTGTCAAATGAGTGAGCATGAGAGATAGCAGAAAAGAGTCTGAGATGGAGAGCATAAGATTCAGTATCAGATGAGATAACCTCACTACAAGGGTGAACAGAAGAAAGAAGAATCTCCAAGGAGGAAGAACTGAAAACTAAATAAGTGGAGGTAGTAGAGAGAGAGGGGTTGGAAGGAACTGAACCATCTGTAGCTAAAGAAAGAGAAATGGGGAAGGAAAAAGAAAGGTCCCATGTGTATGAGGCATTGGAAACATGGAGTGCCAAAGCCCCCTCTTTCAAAGGGTCCAGGTACTCAATAAGTTTGATTTGATCACCAAACAAGTCCAGCAGGTGCTGGCCAGGTTTAGTACTAGGGTGGAGGCACTGGAACCAGTCTGTGACTACCTGCATGTCTGATATGTAATCAAGTGCTATAAAGTGCTGCTTGGTTTGGTGCATGTCTAGGGGGTCAACATCCCAGGTGAGGAGTTTGAGGGGGTGAGAGGGAGGGAGGGTGTAATATCACAAAGAACATCATTTTGTAAGCTTGGATAAATGCAAATGAATGGGGATGAAGCCTGCTACAGCCTCAACCCCATCCATGGGGGTGGTTTGGCATGCACCTGTAATCCAGAGGGTGGCTTGGCATTGCATGTGTTGGAGGGATTTAATGAGTCTGCAGTATCTTATATTACAGGTGAACCATAAGTGGAAACTGTATGTGGCAATGGGAACTACACACAAGCAGTATAGCAGCCTTTTGTGGAGAGGAGAGAGGCTGCAGATGGAGTTGCCAAGCATGCACATGCATCAGATGGTAGATAGAGTCTTGGTGGAGTAGAACTGGACATGTTCCTTGAAAGAAAGGCTCCTGTCAAACTAGAAGCCTAAGTAACAGAGAAATGGTTTAGGATGAATGGTGAATGATTGGTCGATAGTGACTGGGGGGTTGGGGTTATGGGATGGGCAGTTAGAGAAGTGGAGGACCTCAGTTTTGTCTCTTTCAAGGACAAACCCAAGATAGAGAAGGTAGGCTTCACATTCCTTGTAGACCTGCAATAGTAGACAGCAATTAGTAGTGATACAATCTGACTGAACTACAACAAGTCCATCACTAACAAAAGAAACTATTTTACAACATGGATCATTGGAAAATTTGTACATAAAGGGAGAAAGAGAAAGAGCAGTGAGAATGGGAGAGAGAGCAGAGCCTTGGCCAATACCAACCAAGGCTTGGAATTTGGGGAAGAGACAACTGTTCCAAGAGTATGTGGTGAACTGGTCTTTTAGGTAATCAGAGAAGAATGAGACTAGATGCATATTGAAGCCTTGATGGCAGAGGGTAGATATGAGAATGGAGTGGTTGGTGGAGGGGAAAAATTGTGCTACATCAAATATGACAATGCTTGTTTTGAGTTTGCATTGCCAACCTGTACAGTCTTCATCTTTGCCAAGCTTAGCATTCAACCCTGAGGTAGTGCCAACCAGTCCATCATATATCCATTGCCTATATTTCTCCTGGCCCTGTGGATTCAATGGACACAGTGGCATAGGACACACTAAGCCAGAAGGGGCACCTTGGTGGGCCTTTCTCTGAGGTAGACACAACAGTTTTGAGTGAACTACCACACAGTTATACAATTGTAGTCACATCCAACCTTACAGGTCAGGCTTGTTCTTGCTAAACTGCTAACCTTTATGGACACATTATTTATATTGATGGCATGTATACATTATTAGCTGCTGAATATCACAATATGTCAGTATGACATCAGCTGAATAGCCTTGCATAAGTTAATAGACATCATCAAATTTGGTATTTTGATGATATACAATGCTGATATATCCTCCAATATCATAAGAGCCTAAATGTTTGACAGGATACCTGTGGAACCTCTGTGAGTATAACTCTCAATTAATAGGAAGATCAGGTAGGACGTATAGCAGGAGCCTCAGATCATAATGATATTGCACTAATCCATATCAGTCATTTTCAAAATTCCAGGAAACTAGCATCATTATTGTCAAAAATACTTTATAGACTATAAAATCTAGAATATGGCACATGTAGTAAGAGTAAAAGATATCAAGGAATGAAGGACCAAGAGTTAAGCATGGAATACACCAGTGGAAGCTTCTGATTCATTAATGTGATCAAACACCACATAAAGCAAAGCTGGAAGCAGTATTGAGAAATAGCAGCTTGGTGCTGCATTTTCTCTTGTTCCATTTTTAGTTTACTCTCTGTCTCAGTTTCTCCCCTTTGTTGTGTGATTGTTTATCATGTAGACAGTTAGTTTCTCACTTATATGTAATATCCTACATATTTGAGGTTCAGTTCTTCCTTGTAAATCTCAAGTTTGTAGTAATTTGTATTTGTAGTTAGTTTTCACTAATATACAGTTCTTCCTTGTGAACTTCAGTGTCTATGAGGATCATTGTTGCCTACTACTGCACTTATAGTCAAGTTGTTGTGTCAAGTGGCTCTTCAGTGATCAAAAGAAAATAAATCTGTCAGTCAGCTTCAAAGACCCATGAAAAAAAAAAACTAAAGATAGTAGATATACATTTCAAGTGCAACATCTTGAAGCACATACCCTGGAATCCTAACAGGGTCACCATCCTTCATTTCCTTGATTGACTTCAGCTGCTCATCCATCTTAGAGAGTACAGTTCACAGGAGTTGTGGGACCCTGATCTGTATCCAAATTTGGAAGAAAATTAGAGAATGTTATTGAATATATGTGCATATAACCAACCTTCCTTGTCTCCAACAGGGGACAACAAGGATGCTGCAGTGCTGGAAGGTTCATTTGCCTGAATGGCTAGTTCAAATATGGTCTTATCCTTATGGAACAAAGGACTCCTCTTTTGTTGCTGTAAGTCTAGTGATAGACAATGACAGTTGTTAAAGAAACACAAACACCTGCCCTTGCAATAACTGGAGATGATTTTTAGGTCTGGAAACCTGTTCCTCATTACCCAGCTTGACATTTGATGTTTGCCATGGACTTCATAGACTTCAAACAAGTCAAAAAAAAAAGTGTAAGCCTGCAGCAGTGACTGCAGGGCTTCCACTGTAGATAAGATAATTCATGATCACTCTAGAAAATGACAGACTCAAAGTCTTGGGTTGATTTGATTATACACACATGCAGCAAATATGAATGAAACTAGAAAAAATGGAGGGAAAACAGAGAGCAGGAAAAAGAGAGGAATTCATTGTGCCAATGTCTTTTAGAGTCCCTGTGGAAGCTATTTTTAGTGTTCATGTGACATCAGAGCATGTATGGGTCAGTAGTCATTAGTCTTGCTTTCTAAACCATCCTACAGGTTTACAGTAGAGTTCTACTCACAATATGCTATATTCAGTAGAATTCTACTGTTCACAAATAGGCTACCACCAGTAGGATTCTACTGTGAATCATATAATATATTCAGTAGAATCCCACAGCCCATAAATATGCCACCACCAGTAGATTTCTACTGCTCAAAATATACTACCACCAGTAAGATTCTACAGGTAATCATATGCTATATTCAGTAGAATTCTTTTTTTATTTAAATCAGAGTTTATTGCCATCATTGAACTGCCACAAAGAGTATCTAGGCAAACAGGTGCATGATAGCAGTCCCAATGTAAAGAGAGAAAGAAAAAGAAAAAAGAGAAAGAAAAAAAAACACACAAACACAAAAATACAGGTGCTCCAAACTACATAAATGAAAAAGAAACTAATTACCAAAGGCCAGCCCATGGCCATGATATGGTGATACATTAGCCCTTCTGGCCTCCAAAGGGAGCCTTCTTGGCCTCTGTATCACATTGGTATCTCCTGCAAATCCAATCACAGTCAAATCAATATCACCAGTATGGGCACTGGTAGTCATTGGAGGAGTGGGCACTTAAACAGTTCAGGCACCTGGGAATGTGAGGGCAAGGAGCACCCTCAGTGGTAGGTGGAATGGAGGATTTAGCTTTGGGGTTACCCCAGCAGCACTCTGCTATGGAGCAGTAGGAGGCCTCAGAGTGAGGACCTCTACAGAGAGTGTAAGGGGAGTAAGGTGCCCGGAACCAAGTTGATATTCGGGTGGGGAATCGTGATTCCCAGACCCGCGACTATATAAGTACAGAAGGTCTGCGCACAGACCGGCCTACGTAAACACTACTAAACACTAGGCAGACGATAGTACACGCATGACAATATCAAAGTATGTAACACTACGCCTAATACGGACAAGATGGATGAGGGAGGGCGACGATGCGGCCACGAACCGGCGACGATCCCTAGATAGGGGACCACAATGCTAAAACGTAGCTCACACACCTAGATAGCCGTCCTACAGAGGCATGTCCCCTGACAGAGAGGACACTTGGGTGTATGTATATGACAAGCATCAGAAGGATGATCCTAGTGCCAGCAATGCTGACATGAGGTGTACTGGTATGGGCTTGAGTGCCCTTGATGAGGCAGGACATGCCATTGATCATGATGCATCTGTTGATAAGGAAAGAGGCAAGGGTACCTCATTGAGAGTCAACTAAGTCAATCCACACAGTGGCAGTGTTGGAATTGGCAGAATTGTGGACAACATGCAAGTGGTGCACATTGGAGGAGGAGAAGAAAGGGGAGGCAGACACCCTGGTCTTGACTTGATCAGCAGAGAGCATGAAGCCATCAGCTGAGAAGAAAGGGACATCTATGATCTTGATTAAAGATTGGGAAACAGGGAGGGTGATGAACACACTTTTGAGCATGGAGGGAAGTGAGGCAGTGATCATCTGGAGATCTGCCTGGGAGGGGACACTGCCTGTCAAGAAGGCAATGACACCAGAGTGGAAGTGGGCAGAATCAACAACAAGTACTGACTTCACCTAAGTGAGCCCTTGATCTAAGCATGAAGATGAGGCAGTTGGAGGCAGCAAACATTGGTGATGTTGGCAAGGTAATGGTTTTACCTCATTACTGGTGTGAGGTGTCAGTGTCATGGGGGTTTGTGGGGTACTAGGCACCCCCTGTTAAGACAATGTTGCAAGCTGTTTCACAGGCCATTCTTTGTCTTGGTCCAACTTCTTGTTTTTATTTTTATTTTTTTTAAATCATAGTTTATTGTAATAGACTAGCTACTACAAATGGGTGCACAATAGCAGTCCCAATACTGAAACTAAGGAAAAATGAGAAGAGGCAGAAAGAGAGAGAGAAAGCTGATGATAGAAAGGTAAATAAGAGAGAAACCTAACTAGAGATGATGATATGAGAAGAGAGGAAGTGCTAACTTAATGAATCATAATGGAGAGGCATATGTGGAGAGATGAGGAGGTGAGGGAGCAGTGGAGCTACTTATGATAGAAAGAAGGGAGAGAAGGAAAAGAAAAAAGGGCCCTTCAGTGCACATCTGGGACACCATTGGCTGTGATGTGCTCCCTCCATGAGAGGCATCAAGTGGCATACTCCTCTTGGGTGAGGGGTCTTTGAATCTAGTTAGAAAAAGAGAACACAGCAGGCTTTTGTTCAAGGAAGTTGATAAGCCAGCAGAATCCATCTCTAGATCCTATTAGGTATAAGAAGTGTTTGCAGCTGTCAAGGATGTGGTCACATGTTTCAAGTACTTCACTACATGGGCAAGAAGGTATGTGGCACCCAGGGAAAAAGCACTGATGAAAGGTGCTGATGGGCATGTGGTTGGTGATGTATTGAGTGAAGCACACACATAACTGGGCATTCCAGCCAAGTGGAGAGCTGAGCCAAGTACTGTCCTTGGCATACTTGGGCTTGAGCGATTGACTGGCTCCATCTTTGAAATTGAGCTATAAATGTCCATGATAGGTGGGGTCATTCATGAGGTCATGCCACTTTAGGAGGCATGTTTTGATATGGTGGTTGTGAATAGAACTGATGGAGATGTGGATGAGTTGGTGATGATTAATGGGGAGCTGGAGAGACTTGGCAAGGTTATATGCTTGCTTATAGATGGACCACAATACCAAGGAGGGGATAGACCAGAAACGGACATAGTTTAGGAGGGAGGAGGAGAGCCATGAGTGGAGGAGGGAAGTGACCACAATGGTGTCTTGATATGCACTGTGGGGGCTGTAGGAAAAGAGTAGCTTAGCAGAAGAGATAGAAACTGTAAAAACTACAATGGAAGAAATGTCATGTAACTGAGCATAGGAGATAGAAGAGAAGAGACTGAGACAAAGAGCATATGGTTCAGAATCTGAAGAAGTCTCTTCACCAACTGGGTGAACAGTGGAGGAAAGAATGTTCGAAGAAGATGAACCAAAAACTAGAAAGGCAGAGGTGGTAGAGAGGGAAGGGTTGGCAGGTACAGAACTATCTGTAGCTATGACAAGGGAAATGGGAGAGGAAAGATCCTGAGCACATGAGGCATTGGCTATGTAGAGCACCATGGTCCCCTCTTTCAAAGGGTCAGGGCACTTGATGAATCTGATTTGATCACTAAACAAGTCCAGCAGACACTGGCCAGGCTTAGCACTAGGATAAAGGCAGTTGAACTGGTCTGTGACCAGCTGCACATCTGAGATATAGTCAAGCACTGTAGAGTGCTGCTTGGTTTGGCATGTGTCAAGTGGGTCAACATTACAGGTAAGGAGCTTGAGTGGATGGGAAGGGGGAAGGGTGTGGAAGCATAAAGAGCATCTCTTTGCAAGTTTAGACAGGTGTAACTGGATAGGGACAAGGCTAGCAATGGTCTCAGCCTTACCAGTGGGAGTGGGAGTGGTGCAGAATGCACCAGTGATCCAAAGGGCAGCTTGGTGTTGCATGCACTGGAGGGACTTTATAAGTCTACAGTATCATGCATTATGGTTGAACCATAGGCAGAATACATAGATGGCTATGGTGTTAAGGGCTAACTCCAGCAAGGGGAGCAGACTGCGAGCAGACAGAGTCAGATGTTTGCAGACCAAGTGAAACAAGGCCTTGGCTTCAACTTATGTATTGCATCCCTCTGGTACTGGAATAGCCTCACTTGACCAACTATGGACTCAAGCAGACAAACAGACAGAGGTTGGACAGGGACAGGACAAGTCTAGACTGAAGATGGACTTGTAGCAGGCAGATAAGAGGGAAGAGAGAGAGACCTAAGTTGATATTCTGACTGACTATTACAGACAGCTGTAATCTTACTTATATACTGTCAGTCAGGATAAAGTCCAGAGAGTAGTAACTAGGTATTATCATTCTTAACCACTCAAAGGAGAACACAATCAACATGTGAGTTGATATCTGCAATGGTGTTCATGAGGATGGGGAGACTGTCCATATGGCATCCAGTCATCTGATCAGACAGGGGTGGAGGTGAAACATCAGATAAGCAGATAAGACCTAGATGAGCAAATGATAATCACAGAAAAGGGAATAGCCATGGATAAACAGAAAGAGGAATAATACTTGGACAAGAATTCTGATGGGAAAGAATGATAAAGGAAGTGGTATGGAGAACAATATTTCTAGAGGGAAAGTACCCAACAGAGACAGAAAAGAGGTTAAACTGAATAGGATCCACAGAACCTGGGTTGTAACCAAGGCTCCAAGAGATTAATGGGCACAAAATGAAGTCTGTAACATATGGGGACCACACACAAATAGTAGAGTAACCTCTTGTGGAAGGGGAGTGGCCACATATAAAGTTGCCCAACATGCACATGCATTGGACCATGGAAAGTGCTTTGGTTGAATAGAACTGAATGTGTTCCTTGAATGTGAGACTTCTGTCAGACCAGAAGCCCAGATATTGAAGGAATGGCTTGGGATGGACAGTGAACAAGGAGTCAATGGTGATGGGAGGATTGGGGTCATGAGATGGGTGATTGGAGAAGTAGAGGACCTTGGTCTTGTCTCTTTCAAGGACAAACCTGAGGCAGTGAAGGTAGTCTTCACATTCTTTATAGGCCTGTGAGAGAATGTGACAGTTAGTGAGGATTGACTCAGACTGTACAATGACTAAGCCATCATCAACAAAAGAGACTATTTTACAATGAGGATCATTGGAAAACTTGTACATGAAAGGGGACAAGGAAAGGGTGGTAAGGATGGGCAAGAGAGTGGAGTCTTGGCCAATGCCAACTGAGGTTGGGAATTTGGGAGAGAAATGGTTATTCCAAGAATAAGTAGTGAAGCAGTCCTTTAAATAGTCAGAGAAAAAGGAGACCAAGTGAGAGTTGAAGCCTTGACAGTGTAGAGGATAGAAATAATGGTATTTGTTACAAAATGATGAGATGCAGCTAAGTAGCTACTACTGTCCTTAGATGAGTTCTGGAAGACAATGAACAAAAAATAGAGGAGGTTTGGGTTATTTGAAAGTGAAATAGAGCTCAGTGGACTGTTCTACACAATCACAAGCTCAGAATAAAGGTCTCTATAACAGCAGTGCCCTTTACACACAGTGTTATCAGAGAAGAACTCTAAAACTATAAGACTAACTAACTTCACTGACTTAAACTGACTTACTGGACTAGACTACTCTTTTTCTTTAGAACAGCCAACTCAAAATGCTCTCTTAGCACCAGGCAGTCAGTTTGATGTAAGTAGCTACTTTACATAGTTTCTAGAATGCTTGGGACCATATGGAACTGGATAATTATTTCTGGAATAAGTCTAAGCCTTAAAGCTCAGGGATATCTTGTCTGTAAGCTCCAAGACCACATGGTTAACTGGTCTGGGCTCGGATAATCGATTTTTATGGGTGATCTTCATCATCTACCACATGGTTTCTTTATCTCGGAGGTCTGGACTGAAGTAGCTACCAAGTAACTGAGGTTTTTCCTTGGTAAAGAGATATTCCAGGTCTGTCCCATGTGTTTTCTTTATCTTGTAGATCTAACCAGTCATTCCAGTGCATTCAGACATCTGAATCATTGTGCTCTGTGGTTTTTCTGTGTAGTAGCTACCTCACTGCCATCCAGTGCCCTGGAGCTTTCCTATCTTTTCTTTAGGGTAGAGACATCTTAACTGTAGTCTGATAAGTAGCAAATATCACTATGGTATCACTAGTGTGAACAGAGTAGATTATAGGCTTAGATTAAGACTGTTACTCTGAGAATGGACTAAGCTTGGCTTCTGAACTTGGAAAATCAATGCAGTACAGTTTTCCTGCATAGGAAGTATCCCTCTGGTTCACAGATGTAAGTCTGGAGTACTAGATAACCAGTCTTGCTAGCTCCTCTAGTTGATCTTGGGCTTGCTCCATTGTAGCCAAGTAGCTACTTCCATTTTAGGTATGATACTTTCCTTGTTCAGTAACTGGAGAGGGTCTGCTTAATTTACTATATTACTTTATGGTCTAAATGGTTGAAATTGTTTGAATTCACCCTTATTTTTGTTTGGGGCATCTCAGCAGGGGAGGAAAAGGCAAGGTCTCAAGCACAGGAGGTGTTGGCAACATGGAGTGCCATGGCATCTTCTTTTGAAAAGATGAATTTGATGCATTCATTGAATAAGTCCATTAAATGCTGGCCAGGTTTGGCACTGGGATGGAGGTGCTGGAACTAATCAGTGACCAGTTGAGTGTCTGAGACAAAATCAAGTGCCATTGAGTGCTGTTTGGTTTGGCATGCATCTAATAGGTCAATGTCACAGGTAAGAAGTTTGAGGGGGTGGGATGTGGGGAGGGTGTAGAAACATAAGGAACATCACTTGGAAAGTTTGAGGAGGTGAAGTTGGAAAGGGATGTGGCCAGTGATGGCTGCAACCCCACCAGAGAGAGTGGGGTGGAATGCACCCATTATCTACAAGGCTGCTTGTTATTGCATACATTGAAGGGATTTGATGAGACTGTGGTATTGAGCATTACAGTTGAATTACAATCAGAAACTATAGATAGCAATAGGGACAACACATGATTGATAGAGTAGACATTTGTGGAGGGGGAATAATCTATGGATGGAGTTCCCTAGCATTTGCATGCAACAGACAGTAGAGAGGGCCATGGTGGAGTAGAAGCATATGTGCTCCTTGAAGGTGAGGCCTCTGTCAAACCAGAAGCTGAGGTAGCAGAGGAAGGGTTTGGGTAGATGGTGAAGGAGTCATCGTCAATGACAGGGGGATTAGGATCATGGGAGGGTCTATTGGAGAAATGGAAAGCCTTGGTTTTGTCTCTTTCAAGAACAAAGCCAAGATGGGTGAGGTAACTTTCACAGTTATGATAAACCTGTGAAAGAAGACAGCAATTAGTAATAAATGAGTCTGATTGAAAATTAATGAGTCCTTCATCAACAAAAGAGTCTATTCTACAATGAGGGTCATTGGAGAATTTGTACATAAATGGAGAGAGAGACAAAGCTGTGAGGATTGGAGAAAGAGCAAAGCCTTGGCTGACACTGACAGAGGCTGGGAATTTAGGGGAGTGTTTGTTATTCTATGAATAAGTGGTGAAGCGATTCTTTAAATAATCAGAGAAGAAAGAAATGAGGTGGGAGTTGAAGCCTTGACAGCAGAGGGTGGAGATGAGGAGGGAGTGATTGGTAGAGTGAAAAAAATGCACTACATCCAATGTGATGATGCTGGTATTACAGTAGGGGACAAAACTGTTCCAATGTTTTGAACAACTCAACAAATCAGTTAA